>JAPFFP010082220.1:0-22198 GCA_026153255.1 Solanum medicagineum | reverse complement strand
AGATGAGTTGTGGAATGATTTATGGTCGCAGGAGATGGTTCGTGCCCTGAGGATCAGAGATTGGGTCTTTTGAAGATTCATCAGATGAAACCCCCTTACCAGTTGTAAACTATTTTACGAGTCGCAGAAGAGTTTCATAGACTTAAAGTCCAAATATCTACTAGATTTTTATGAGACCCTAATTATGGGCATTGCGCTGTAATATGACCTATAAACCCCTTTCATATGGCATGCCGACCAGTTATCCTACTTCAGTTAGGAATTGTATATTAATTATTATAAATAGGTTTTCATGTTATTTTTCATAAAAGTTCGCCTAGTACTCAGAGAACTCAGTAATTAGAGAGAGAAAATTGTGAGCTTACTTTGGAGAGTCTTTGATAACACTTGTACTTGAATTTCATCCTAAGGCTTGCGATTCTTATTAAAGTTAGATTTGCTTGTTCTTAGTTCTATTGTGTAAGTGTTCAATTATGTTTTCTCAATCCATAATCCTTCCATCTACACAAAGCATGAGTAGCTAAAGCCACAACTAGGGTTATGGGAATCATGAAAAACTAGCAAAGTAAAACTGGATAATTCATAATTCTTGGAAAAGTGTGCATACATGTATTAATTAACTCTCTTTGTTTTGCATATCTTTTAATGGTCATCAACATTAGAACCCGCCTAGTGTTACTAACTGGACCAAGGTAGTATTGAATAGGAAAATAGATTAATTAACAGGATTTAATTGATATATTCTCGTCTATTAACTAAACTTGGCCAAGGGGAGGTTGTACTTGAACTAATAGTAAGGGTTAGTAATGCACACTATAGAGATGGGCCAAGTGACATAGTGAAATTCACCTCTCACCTTTGACCAAAGGGCTTGGTGAACTTAACTTAGTGTCCTACATGCTACACACTAGAGAAGAATTAGATTATCCGACGAAACTGAGTTAGGGAATCATAGGGAACACAATACCCCAGTTTCTCTCCATATTGATTTCTTTCTTGTGTTTGCTAGTTTAGTTTTATTTTTCATTGATTATTGACAAAATCCTCCTTTGGGGAAGTAAGGTGGTTAACCATTCAAATTGTGATCATTGAATTCTCTTGAGTCTACATATTCCTTGCGAGTTCGACCCTAGCCTTGGTTAGGTTCTATTTCTTGACAGGAACCGCTTTATCCTATAAAAGGAGGTGTAACTAGCGCGACATCAAGAATTTGGCACTGCTGCTAGGGAATATGGCTAGACTTAGTTAATTTGTAGTAATTTGGGTGTTAATCCTTATTTCCTATATTTTACTTTTGTTTGTAGTTTTTGTTCTTCTTTAGAGTGTAAGTGTAGTGTATGCGCAATACCCGGAGTCAAGTCAATCCCTTAACTCCGTTTGACCTAGAGATCCAGATAATATTGACGAGAATGGCCCAAGATAGCATCAACAATGCGACCAATGTTGCTCTGAATGGGTACAACATTGAGATGTTGATAATGAGAACCCACCTCCTCTTGAGGATATTGCTACACAACCTCAGGTGCTTATCAGTGGAATCAATACAGGCTAAAACCTACGGTTATGTAGGTGACTGGAGCTATTGTGTTTCCACTACTACCAACAGACACAAAGTTCACTATCTCGAGTAGTTTGTTTCAGATGCTACAAAACCATGGGATATTTGCAGGCTTACCATCAGAGGATCCTCATAGCCATCTACACAATGTCGCATTCGTTTGCAAGAGTGTGATCAAAATCAATCTATGGATGTTGTAGGTCTTTATGTCTTCCCATTGTCTCTTACAGGCAATGCAATATTATGGCTATCTAAGCTCCCATAGAGTTTGATTACCAGTTGGGCAGACTTGTAGAAGGCCTTTTTTGAGAGGTACTTCCCTAGATCGAAGATCGTAATTGTGTTCTTAATAGGAAATTGTGGGCCGATAATCGGAGATTGTTGTTTCACATTCTCCATATACTTTAGAACAATTTTTGCACTGTTTGAGGACTATTTTTATGTGTATATATGGTGGGGACTATTTGGTTAAAGTTGGAACAGGTTTGGAATTGTCGACATCGAAATGTGGCGAAGGGATGTAATGTTATGCCGCCTATTTGTATATTGTGGAGAATTGTTATGTGTTGTGCTTTGTGGGCTGTTGTAAGACTGTTATGTCACTAAAATAGGTTGCACATGATATGTATATGAGAATGTGTATTAGAAAGTACGATTAGAGGCGGAAAGGTTGAAAGAATACGCTCGAAGTTATAATTATACCCTTGCTGCCTGTGTGTTGTTTTTTTTATAAGGTTGGGCTGCAAAGATGTATCTATTGGCTGCTAATGCTAGTTTTATCACCTACTATATTATAGATAAATATTTGGATGAAGGTAAGGTTATCTCAAGGTAATAGCGAGGTCGTACAACGAGGTATGTAAGGCTACTCGATTTCGTATTACTTGGCATGAAATCTAGATTCTTCCTTGGTACATAGAGGCTCTTACCAACTCCAACATGACAAACAACTATGTCTCCACTCTTTCACATGTTCATACGTTCCAATACATAGTCTCTTGCAAACCTGCATGCATACTTGGATACCAAGATACACGAGTTCTTTCTACCAAATAAAGTTCATGTGTTGTTGTAGCTCCTATGCGTTTCATTATTTGTGTAACCTACTCCTTTCATTATGGTGTTGTCTTTTGTGATTATTTACATGTCATATGTTGTATATGCAGTCCTATAGTTCCAATATTGTGACCACCAAAAGAATCATCTCAAAAGTAAATTAAAGATAATGTATATTGCTTTGATGGGTGGTAGCCCTAGGGGTAGAAGAATCACCTAGCGCGAACCGATCCTATCACGGGGGGTAGCCTAAGGGGTGAAAGGAAAAGTCTAGCCAGGGATGATCCCGATATAGATTTACCACTGATCAACTGGTCATTTGTATTACATGCTATGCACAGATTATACAGTAAAGGTAAATTAATGAAAAGAACATAAAGTACATGATTCCACAGTATGACTAAATGTGGTCTCTTATCCTTACACCAGTACATAGTTTCATTTGAGTTGTTACTTCATATAAAATATTTCTTGCCTTACATATTTAGTACATTATCTCGTACTGACGTCCCTTAAGGGGGACCTATTTTTCATGCTGCGGGTACTGGTGCTAGTAGCTCTTCCCAGTAGGAGTACTGCATATCCAGTTGCTGTTACCAAGCTCCAGGTTGCTTCGGAGCTTTGTATGTCTAGAGCTTATATTTTTGTATTGTATAGTTAGTCGAGGCGGGGCCTGTCGCGACCCTTATCTAATACTTTTACTTATCTAGAGGCTTTGTAGATTATGTAAATTAAAGTGTGGTCATGTCTCGTACTTTAGACAACATGGCCCCAATGGCCTAGTCATATGCATTTCCTTTTGGCTTGTTATTACTGTTCTGTTTACTTTTTTGAAAGCATATTGAATGTAGAAACCCCTTATAATATGTATAGTAAGCGCGTGGATACAGGTTGGTTTTCCCGAGCCTTATCGACAACGGGCACCAGTCCGCCTTAACGGGACTTTGCTCATAATCAGGGTTTCGTAGAGCCAGACCCAGTTAATTTTCAAACGATGTGGCAAAGTATAAAATGAGGGGTCAAATTATGTTATCCCCACAATTGACCTAAATTCATCGATTAACCCAAGCTTTCCCTTCCCCTCACTTTTTCGACCAACTCCGGCCACCGTTGACCAAACTTTTGGCAAGACTCTTGCAACGCTAGGGTTTGGTTTCTACTCACTTCCTTCCTCTTCTTCAAGTTATTGCTATTATTGGTAAGTTTTTGATTTAATTAGGACCATCAATTTACATTATATGTATGATTAATTTGAATATTATGATGGGTATGGTATGTAGGAATAAAATCATGTGTGAATTTGAATTATATTATGTGAAATCTGCTTGTATTTAAGTGAATTGGTTAATTGAATTCGAAATTAAGTGTTTTGGCTTTATGAATGATAATTTTTGTGCCTATTGAGCCATACACCTTGTTTGCTTGAATGATATTCAATAATTTATGGTCATAGAACTGGTGGGTGATGGCATGGGTACTTGATTTTGTGTAAGTCCAATAGGGATGGTCGGGACCATAGGATAATCCATGCGTACTCATTTTCAATGGGGTGTGTATGCCTAAACATGTTGGGAGGATAGGGTTGTGTGATTGAAACCATGTTGGTGCTTGTATTATTGCTTTAATGCTGATACATAGTTGGTTGAAAATGTCTTTTGAGGTCCGTGTGATGGACTTAGAAACTCAGGTGATTGAGATTTCCGGTCCATGAGTTTCCTTTATGACGTGTAGAGTGATCAACAAGTCGTAATTGCCCCTAGTGCAAAATTCCAGAAACCTGATGTTTCTGAGTATCCATTAGACGAGACCTTCTACGAGTCATAGATCACTATACGACTTATAGATAGAATCTTCTATGAACCTAATCTATAGATAGAATCTTCTATGAACCTGATTTCAATTACTCACTAGAATCTTCTATGAACCTAATCTATAACTCGTAAACTACTTTACAAGTCGTACTTTGTCTTGTAGAGTATTCCAGTAACAAAAAGTATTTTGAGCCACTGTTTTACGAAGGCTCTTTATGACACATAGTGACCACTACAAATTGTAAAGGTGCTTTTGTAAAGCCCTTCTACAACTGTATTCCGATGTATTTTTGCATTTCAATTCTTGATTTGTGGCCTAACCATGATGTGCATGTGTTAATGTTCCAGGTACTATGGGCCCAAAGGGTAAATGCTCAGAGGTCGAGGCTATGAGGAGGAGGCTCAAGAATGAGCCTTCTGATGATGTGCAGACCACTCAGCTGAGTGGTTCACTTGATATCCTTGATGCCCAGCTGGACCCAGAGGCATCAATACCATAGACCAAGGCCACCACTAAAGCTAGGTGCACTTAGACCCCTGTTGCTAGTCTTCCTAGTCTGAGGGGGGAGGCAGTGATAGGAGCAGCATGCCATAGATGACTCCATCTAAAGAGGAGTCTAATTCTGAGGAAGGCTCTGAGAATAGATTAGGGAAAGAGTCCTCCGTTGCACCATTATCTTCATCTGCACTGGATGCCTTTACTAAGCAGTGGTGCGTCAAAGGCACAGATGAGATCTATATAGAGGGCATTTAGCCAAAGGAGTGGGGCAAGCTAACTCGTTCTATCTATGAGGAGCCCAGAGTTATTGTAGATAGACTTAGCCGTGTCCCCAGTCTCCAGGACACGATGATATGATATGGGCTTCTATCGCTAATAGATACAGTTGGGTAGTACTCCTCAATTATGGTGAGGGAGTTCTATGCATCCTATGGAGCCATCATCCAGCATTCTCTTCCGAAGGGGAAGAAACCTCTCACTTAGCCTACGCTGACAGAGACACGAGTGAGGAGTCGGCAGGTAGACATATCTGAGGAGGCTATCTATTGCATGTTATTTGGTCCTGATTATCGTGCCCCTAGATCTACCCCAGAGTTTGATTATCGGGTGGCGGAAACTTGGAATGCACTTATTATGAAGGATCTCGAGCGACAAGCCATATTAATGAGATGGGTGGTAGGGTTCATTGCAGAGCAGGGTCTGGAACTTGCTTGGGTTACTACTAATACGGAGCCTATCATCAAGGTTTCGCTCAGCTTCCCCACCAAATTTTGGTAGGCTATTGTTCAATCACGCATCTGGCTGACCTTGGCAGATAATACTCTTACCCTAGAGCATGTAATTTTGGATGGCAGCATTCTAGCTGGCTATGATATTTGATTGGGCCCACCTTATCACTGAGCAAATACATGAGGCTGCATTGAAGAGGGCCACCTCCATCCTATTCCCGTGTTTGATCTATAGGCTCTATATAGAGTCTAGGGTGGAGATTCTACACCAGCTAGACCGGTTAGTCGAGGCTTAGCACACCTTGGAGTCCAGCCTGATCAAGGTTGATGAGAACTCGGTGCCATTCCAGTGAGCACAAGCTCTGCCTATGCTTGAGATGTTCGGTCCAGTGCCACTGCCTAAGGGTTCAGATATTAACACCACCACTGCCACTACTACTACTTAGTAGAGGCCTCCATAGACCGAGGCATGGTAAGAGAGGGCCTTGTCATGACCCAAGCCTAGGGCCTAGACGTGACACGACGGTAGGGGAACCCAAAGGGACCCCAAGCAAGCCTCTTAGAGCATCATTACACATCCTTGGTTGTGGAAGCAATAGATACAACATAAAAGAATAAGAATAGGGGCAACGAGACTAGGGGAAACTTGCACAACATCATAATCAATAGACAAAAGACAAGCTCATATCATGTACATCAAGAACAGTAGAGTCAAGGATCTTAGCATAGATGCATAACAGGTCCAAAAACCACCTCTACTACATAGATAAGAGCGGGGGCCAAGACAAAGTAATCGGGCTCACCCTCATGGTCAAAATAGACAAATAAGAAGAATTCTCAATATATAATAGGAGAATCATAGATTAAGGTCCCCAAAGTGGAGGACTCACCAACTAGGTTGAATAGCACCGAACCAGCCACGTGGAGGAGGATGATCAACTTGGGCTCCAGTTCTTACATGGTGATATCATGTAGGCAAGACTATATATTAGCATGTTTGAATGTACTAAGTATGTAGGATGCAATGCAAAAAGAATTAGGCATCATAATCAAAATGTATGACAATATGCAATAGGCATAATATGTCAATATGGCATGTATGACCAATGCATAAGTAAACATGCTTAAGTAACTCATGCTCAAATAGGATATCATATGTGAAAAAGAGACCAAGCTAGATTTCCAAAATACAAATCCCTTGGTAGGTTAGTGATGATAGCACTCATCACCTTAGTGTGTGAGGTATGAACCTCTCATCAAGGTTAGTGATGATAGCACCCATCACCCTAGTGTGTGAGGTGCAAACCCCTCATTAAGGTTAGTCATAGCACCCATCACCCTAGTGGTTGAGATATTGACCCCTCAACAAGGTTACCCGGATCGAGCATGGTCTAATGCAACACTTTATATAGAATATATCGATACATAAGCTCAATTCATCATCATATAGTGAATCATATCATATCTCATGCTTTGGACCTTCAACTCCTCAAGATACCACATTCGGATTTTTTATCAAACACTTAGAGGGTGTGCAATAGTAGTATAAACCGTGCAATTTGGAGATGAAATCACACAAGAAAATCCATTGTAAAACCATCATTCAACACCTTGCAACCCCCTCAAGCATTATACATCAAAACCACTTCTCAACTCTTACAACATAGGTAAAAACACATTTGAGAAAACATGGGCCTAACACTTAGAAAATTTTTGACGGACCAAAAAAAATACACTAAAATGGAACACTGCCACATCGCGCAGTGCTCATGGAAATCGTCACTTAAAAGTTTATAATTTCTAATCTTTCGCTCTTAAATTAAGATTAGATCCTTTTTTCACCTAATTTTAACCCCCTGATCATGAATATAAAGTTTGATTTTCGAAATAACGAACATATTTTGAGATGTACGAAATTTAAAATTCCAAGCATTTCAAGGCACGTTTTCGGGCACTTTTTGGGGTCGGTTCAGGCCCACTATTGATGCTCCTGCACCAGAGGCTGCTACTTCACAGGCCACTACAACGGGCTTGATCTCCATGTCCCCCACTACTATACAGTACATGGAACAAAGGTTAGCACATGCTGAGGCACAGTTGACTCAGCATTTCCAGTAGATTAGGCCATAGGTCCGACAGGCTATGTCAGACTCAGAGGGTCAGATGCAGGCATTCATGGTCACTGCTATTCAGGACTGTATTTCCATCATGGATGCGTACATCGATGCCTTCGAGGAGAGGGTAAAGAAGAGATTGGTCGAGGCTCGACCTTCAGATTTTTCAAACATACCGACAGAGATCCAGCAGCTCAAGGCTGACTTGACAACATCGCTTGCGACACCAGTCACACTGACAGAGATGACATCTCCGGTGTGGGTATTTGATTTATTTGCCTTTGATGAGCCTACTTATTCTTCCCTTGGGAAGAGACCTTGCACGAATGAGGATCCAGACGATAGACATATACGTGCGAGGAGGTCAGAGGCGAAGGATCTCAAGCGTTCCTTGAGAAAGTTGCAGCGCCATGAGGAGATCAGACGAGCTCGAGAGGAGGAGCAGGTGAGGGGTGCTGGCCCCTCTGGACAGAGTACCACCGCTGAACAAACTACCCCGTAGGAGAGGGTGGCCAGGCTCAGCCACAGACTGGGAATTAGGGGCCCAGGTATGTGTTTTTGATCCATTACATTCTAATTTTTTGCTTGATTTTTTGCATTAGGGACAATTCAAATCTTTTTCGATGGGGTGTGGGCAGTTATGGGCCTCAGTGATATCTGAGTAGCCTATGGTCCATAACTACCCAAATTTTTGATCCAGGGGTTTTCTTGCCTGTGCTCTGTTTCCCTGTAAATATTTAATTTCTATTAAATTGACACGTTTAGGATGTTTAGATAATGTTTATAGCATATAGTACTAGTACTTATGCCATATAACATGTATTTGTGTTTTGTTTTGAGAAATGGTACCCACCAAAAATTTTGATTAGTAGTTAGATAGTAATCATCTATGTTTAGGTGTTTGACAATATTTGTTTTGATAAGTGAGGCTAAATTGAGATGAGAAGCATGATCTGTGAGTCTTTTGTTGATAATGTACGCAGTGCCGTGAGAGTGTGAGCTTATTTTGCTAGATTCATGTATTTTGTGCTAATTCAGAACTTGCCCTGTTACTCTAAGTTAGATTGTAAATTGAATGGATTAGGAAAGAATCTTATGCCTTTGTTCTTAAATAGTACACTTTAGCCTAAAGCTAACCATCCAAATGATGATATATCCCTTGTTCCAAATATTTGAGCCTTACATGTACCAATTCTTTCTAAACACCTAATAAACCTAGCCTTATCTAGTGAAAAATCCTAAAAAATTGGCCCTGGTCTTTCCTTGAGTACTGTGCACCTTGACTCAGGCAAAAAGCCTAAGTTGAGAGTGGCTACCAAAAGTGGCCCTGCCTAAGTTGAGGGTGGCTAGTGTAAGGGTTAAAGAACAAAAATAAGGGGGCATCTTAGGAATGAGGAGAAAAAGAAGAAAAATCATATACCTGGTGCAAAAAAAAAATAAAAGATGCCTTTGATTGAGCTAAAAACCAAAATGAAGTATGAAACAATGCAAATGGCTCAAAAATGAGAAGAAAGCACCCGGAAAAGTTTGAATAAGGAAAAAAGTGAGAATCAGGTGAAAATGACAGAGTTGGTAGGTCAAAAGTGTACAAAAACGCAGTTTCAAGGAGGGCCTTTCATTACTATTTTCCTAAAATATCATACCAAAGCCACTTGAACCTACGTTACAAGCCTATAATGTCCTAAAGTGATCCTAGTCCAGTTAGTTGAAGGTTTGAGTTACGAGTATAGGGGCAAACCTATGGTATTAGTCATTATGCACGAATATCTCTGGTGAGAGTAAGTGTTTTTGCGTAATCATAAGGTTAAGCATGAAATCATCATTGCGTGTCAAATATGAGACTTCTTTCTATGAGAACACTTGGATTATATTGTTAGCATATGACTTGTTCAGTGATTGTGGACTATTGTAGCCCCTTGCTTGTCATAGTTGTGTTGTCATATGCACCAGGTTGCATTGGTTTGCTAAATATCTTTCGGGTCCTGTTTTGAAAAACTAGTATGGGTAACTGAGTTTGAAATATATATGATACATGCCATTGAGTTGTGGTCTATGTGTTCCTGTGTTGTCTATATAGATTGCATTGTCACTTGATCACGCTCAAAACATACCTCTATTTCAAGGTCAAAGTGATTGTCAAAGTAAAAACCTATCCAAGGTTAGGGTTGAATGCCACAGGGAATACAGGACGGTGCAACTTGGTTCGCCAATACACAATTCAAGAATTAACTAACTCAATTCCCAAAAAAGGGGGGGGGGTTTGAAATGATTGGTAGAAAATTAAACTAAACTAACAAAAAGGAGAGACAATCAAATTGGGGAGCATCTTGGGTAATTTTGTTCGCATGATTCACGAACTTAATATCCCCGGTTCACACAACACTCAATTAGGACATTGCACGTAGGACGGTAATTTATTCCTCCAGTCCTCTTCTGAATGTGAAGGTCGAATTTCACTCTGGGACTTGGGCGGTCTCCATAGTGTGCATAACTTACCATTACCTATTGTCTCAGTCAGCCTCTCCAGTGCTGGGTCCGGTTGATTAGACGAGAACATATCATTGAATTTTGTTAATCATTCCCTTTTCCTATTCATCACTACCTGGATCGGGATCATTACACTAGGCAGGATCTAATGTTGGCCACCATTAGACAACATACAAAATGAAGAGAAATGGCTAATACATACAAATACCCAACTCAAGAATTGCAAATAATCCAGGTTTTCTAAGTTAGATTCTCATGGTTCCCACAACCCCAAGTTGTGGATTTAGCTACTCATAGCTTGGGCAAATGAATAAACAATGAATATGAAAGACACAGTTAAGCACTTACCCAAAGAGATTGAAGAACAATAAAGCCCACTTTGTATTTAGAATCACAAGCTTGAAAGATGTAATGAATCCACAATGAATCTAATTTCAAAAATGTAGTCTCCAAAGATAAACCTCAAGAATATACTCTAAAATTTTGTGCTATTAATGTGTCTCTCTCTACCCTCTCTAATCTATGTAAAAACTTGCGGCTAAAAACCTAAAATATATTATATATAGTATTTACAAACAAGTCTGTAAATTAATTAGAAAAACTGGTCGGCGCCTAATACGAGTCAAAGTTATGACTCGTAACTCATGTCATGAGCTATAATTGAGCTTTAGTGGTCAACATCTTCAATCTTGGACTTCACTGATATGGAACACCATTTGGAGTCGTAGTATGCTCTATGACTCGTATTAGCCTCTCATAGTGTTCAGTTATCTTTCTTGGTCCAAGTTCAATGAACATTGGAAATCACTAGGGGACATCCCTTCATGACTCATAGAGGGTACTTCGGGTCATAACTGAGTCTCATGTGGCTGAACTTCAAGTTATCAGATCTTGCACTTTAAGCACTGAAAATCCCTATGGGACCACCTCTATGACTCGTAGACTGAGCTAGACTCCTTGAGAGTCTCACATGTCCTAAAAACAAGCAAAACTTGCAACTATTCTCAAAATTGTGTCATCCTGCTTTCCCTGCAAAAATACACACAAAAACACATAATAACCATAAAAGTCGCATTGAGAATATAGAAAATCCTAAGTTTTAGGCATCAAATTTGATGTATTTTTGTAGTACATCAATACCCTCAACTTAGCATTGTTGGTTGTCCTCAAGTGATGACTCAATCTATATAGATAACAACATAATATATAGCAATCAACCCAATGGAACATATCACACTCAAATCCAACTTAGGTACCCATATAAGCTTTTTCAAAATAAGATTATGTAGCTATTTTAGCAAACCAAAGCATATCAGTGCATTTGAAAAACCAACTACGACAAGTAAAGGAATATCTACAATCCACACTCACTAAACAAGTAAAATGTTGACAATGCAATGTAAATGCCCTTGCAAGAAAGAAGTCCCTTTTAAACACTCAATGAAGATTTCAGAATTAACCATGGGACTATGCAAGCATATTCACTCTCACAAATGACATTCATGTATGATGACCAATACCATATGCTTGCCCGTATACTCATCACCCTGACTTTCGACTAATTGGGCTAGGATCACTTCAGGACATTATAAGCTTGTAATGTAGGCTCATCGGGCTTTGTTATGGAAATTTGTACAATCAGTTACTAAAGGTAAACCTTGAACCATGCTTTTCAACACTCTCACCTTACCAACTCAATCATTTCCACCTCATTCTCCCTTCCTTCTTCATATTCAAGCTTATCCGGGTGTTTTCTTCTCATGTTCAACTTTTACCTCATTTTCATACATCATTTTGCTTGTTTAATTCAATCTAAGGCATCTTTTTCTTTTTCTTTCACCCAGTACATGATTTTCTTCTTTTTTTTTATTCCAAACTCACCACCTCATTTTTTCTATTTTACCCCGACACTGGCCACCTCAACTTAGGCTTTTAGCCTATATCGAAGTATACAACATCTATTCCCCAAACCACTATTAGTAGCAATCCTCAACTTAGGCCTTTTTCCTAAATCAAGGTTCATAACTCTCAAAGATAGACCAGGGCAAATTCCAAGGTATTTCATTTAACAAGGTTAGGCTAATCAAGTGTTAAGAAAGAAATGGTACATGTAAGGATCAAATATTTGGAACAAGGGATGAACTTCTCATTTGGTTAGTCATTTTAGGCAAAAATGGATTGATTTCAAAGAACAAGAGGCTAAAATCCCTTCTTAGTCCATATAATCTCCAGTCCAACTTAGAGTAATAGGGCAAGTTCTGAATCAGCACACAATGCAAGAATATAACAAAATCAGCTACACACGCATGGCATTGCATACATAGCTAACAAAAACTCAGAGATCATGCTTTATGTATCAAATTTCCTTCACTTAACTAGAAAGATATTGCCAAATCATTCAAAAATGCATGGTTTCAATATAACAACTACTCAAAAATTTTGATGGGTACCAATTTTAAAAATATTTCATAAAACATCAAAAACAAGGTACATGCCATGAGTTCAACTACTATATACTACAAATATCATCTAACACATCCTAAACATGTTGGTTCAAAAATTAAGTATCCACGAGGAAAAAGAACATAGGCAAGAAAACTTCGGGATCAAAACTTGGGGTAGTTATGGACTAAAAACTACTCAGATTTCACCCTACTCCATAGCTACCCACACCCAATCAAAAAATTTATATGTTGTCTTCAACGTACAATATCAAATATATATATATATATATATATATGGGTCATGCCTTGGGTTGCCTCCCAAACAGTGCCTGATTTATTGTCATGGTACGACGTAGAAGGTTTGATTCCTCATACCTCTTCAAGGTCCCACTCTTATACTGTCTTGATCTCCTCCATGTCTCTCATGTAAAATTTGACACTTGGACTATTGACTTTGAAAGTTCCTCCATCTCGTCACTCCAACTCAATGGACTCATGACTGAAAAGGGCCCCATCCATCTAGATTTAAGCTTTCCATGGAACAACCTCAATCTTGAATTGTAGAGCAACACCAAGTCCCTAGTGATAACTGACGGTTTTCTATCCGGCGATCATGTTGAAATTCCATCCTTTGTTTGTACAATGCAAAGCTCTTATATGCTTTTAGCCAAAATTAATCAAGCTCATTAAATTCACTTAATCTAGAGGTAACTGCCTCATTCTAGTCTAGATTCAACTTCTTCAATGCCCAAATTGCTTCGTGCTCAAGTTCCACGGGGAAATGACATGCCTTCCCAAAAACAAGTTGGTACGGGGACATGCCAATAGGTGTCCTGAATATAGTCCGATATGCCCATAAGGCATCATCCATCATTCGAGACCAATTAGTTCAGTTTACATTCACAGTTTTAGATAAAATCCGCTTAATTTCCCTATTTCACACTTTCACTTGCCCACTTGTTTGAGGATGATATGGCGTTGCCACCCTGTCTTTCACTCTTACTTATGAAGAAGAGAATTGAAGAGTTTATCGTAGAAGTGAGAACCTCCATGACTGATGATAGCCTGAGGAGAATGAAATTTGGAGAAGATGTTCCTTTTGAGGAATACTGTGACACTTTTAACTTCATTGTTACATTGAGCTACGGTTTCAACCCATTTGGATAAATAATCCAGAGCAACTAAGATGTACTTGTTTCCATGTGAGGTAATAAATGGTCGCATGAAATCTATCCCCCACACATCAAACAAGTCAACCCCCAAAATAAGATTTAGAAGGAGCTCATGCTTGCAAGTAACCCCACCCTCTCTTTGGCATCTATCACAAGCTTTGGCTTAGTCATGAGCATCTCGGTGGATTGTGGGCCAATAGTACCCATATTGTAAAATCTTGTGGGTTGTTCGATCACACTATTGATGCCAACCCACTAGTGATGAATGGCAAGCTTCAAGTATGCTCATCATTTCCACCTCAGGGACACAACGACAAATATTCCCATCAGCACATATGCGGAATATGTATAGGTCCTCCCCAAAAGAACTTTCTCACATCATGCATAAATTTTTGATGTTGATACGTGTTTAAGTCAGGAGGTACAATGTCACTCACCAAATAATTTTCATAATTCGCTAACCAAGGTATGAGATCATGCGATGCTACCAACACTCTTTCATCAGGAAAAGAGTCATTTGTCTCCGGACCATCATCGAATTGCATCATTTCCCCATCTTCTAATCTGGATAGATGGTCTACAACTTGATTTTCTGACAATTTTCTATCAATAACATCAATGTTGAATTCTTGCAAGAGAAGTACCTATATTATCAACCTTGGTTTTGCATCCTTTTTGGACAAAAAATATTTGAGTACTGGGTGGTTTGTACGCACTACCACTTTGACTCCCAACAAATTCAAATGTTAAGACCAGTGCAAGCCACTCTTGCTCTGTGACAGTGTTATTCTTTTGAGCCGTATTCAGGGCTTTACTGGTGTAATATATAGGATATAAGAGTTTCTCCTTGCGTTGTCCCAATACCACACCTAGAGCAACCTCACTTGCAACACACATGATTTCAAATGTCTTGGAACAATCAGGAACTAGAATAATTGGTGTTGAGATCAATCTCTTTTTCAACTCTTCAAAGGCTTGCATGCATGCATCATCAAATACAAACATGACATCTTTCTCCAGTTATTTGCACAATGGTTGTGAAATTTTAGAGACGTCTTTTATAAACCTTCGATTGAATACTGCATGCCCCAAGAAATGCCTCACACCCTCGACTGAGACAGGTGGTGGAAGCTTCTCAATCACCTCAACTTTAGCCATTTCAAGCTCAATGCCTTTGTCAGATATTCTATGACCCAACACAATACCCTCTTTGACCATTAAATGACATTTTCCCAGTTTAGTACCAGATGACTTTCTACACATCTTTGCAACACATCATGCAAATGTGCCAAGCAATCATCAAATGAGTTTCCAACCATGCTGAAGTCATCCATGAAGACCTCAATAGTGCTCTTCACCATATTCAAGAAGATGGACATCATGCATCTTTGAAATGTTGCTAGAGGATTACACAACCCAAATGGCATCTTCTTAAATGCGAAGGTGCCATAGGGACATGTAAAAGTGGTTTTGTCTTGATCCCTTTGGAGGAATGATGATCTGATTATAGCAAGAATACCCATGAAGGAAACAATACCACCCTTTTTCTGCAAGTCTATCAAGCATCTGATCCATGAATGGCATAGGGAAAGTGATCTTCTCTGTTGAGGCATTGAGATTTCTTTAGTCCATACACACCCTCCATCCTGTGACTAGCCTCATAGGAATCAATTTATTTTTAGAATTAGGCACTAGTGTGATAACCCTCCTTTTTTGGAACACACTATACCAGGCTCACCCATTCACTGTCGGCAATTGGGTAGATTACTCCTACATCTAACAATTTGATGATTTCTTTGAGAACCTCCTCTTGCATAGGAGGATTCAGGTGCCTTTCATGTTCAATTCTTGGCTTGTTATTCTTGACTAGCTGAATTTTGTGAGTACATATCCCGGAGGGATACCAATAATATCTTTGATAGTCCATCCAATAGCCCTTTTAAATTGTTTGAGCATGGTTACAAGGGCATCTACTTACTCATCACTCAAGTCCGCAGCTATGATGATCGCAAAGTGTTGTTCTCTCCCAAGAATGCATATTTCAAATGTGATGGAAGTTCTTTCAATTCTGACACTGGTGGCACTTCAGTAAAGGGCTTTATGGGTGGAGTTTCCCGATTCTGCAAATGTAGCTCCAACTTCGTTTGGCTTCTAAGGCTGAATGACACCCCTAGAGCATTTACTGTCTCCTCATAATTTGGGATACCATCACTGTCGAAGTTCATCAATACTCCCTCCAAAGTGTCAACACCCAATAGTAGCTCAAGTGGTACCTCTAACTCATCATCATTAATAGTCTCTATAACTGAAACAACCCTCAGATCACTACTGACAAACATCGAACACGACCTCTTCTTTACCAAATCTAAATGTGAGTAAGCCTTTCTCCATGTCCACCAGAATGCAACTTGTTGCTATGAAAGGCCTTTCCAAAATAATTGGAACTACAAAATCAACCTCACAATCAAGAATAACAAGATCTGCAAGAAATATAATTTTTTCAACTTTTACCAAAACATCATAGAGTACTCCCACAGGTTTCTTGACTGTTTTGTCTACCATTAACCACCACATCTTAGTAGGAACAGGAGTTCCCAAGCCGGGTTTCTTGAAGATTGCAGCGGCATTAAATTGATGTTAGCACCCAAATCACAAAGTGCTCTTGTTAATTCTATGCAAGGTATAGTGAAAGCGCCTGGGTCTTCATTGTCTTCACGCTTTTGACCCAATGACTTAGTAGTGATAACACTACAATGTTGGAGGTCTTTAGAAAGCTCTTGACTTACAATCTATTTCTTTGTAACCATTTCTTTCATATACCTTGCATAACCCTACATTTCTCTAGAGCTTTAATCAGAGGGATGTTGATTGATTATTGCTTGAGCATTACAAGGAAGTGCTTGAGCTTTCTTTCCTCCTCCCTCTTATTGAGCCTTTGAGGGAAAGGGGGAGGAGGCCTTTGGATAGTGTTACACTTCTTCGACTATTCAACCACTTCACCTACCCCATTCTTTACACAATCTTCTCTCTCGACATCTCCCTCATCCACATTTTGTACCTCAACTGGTATAGGAGGGTCAATGGTACTCTTAGCTCCCCTAGTCGTGATTGCCATATAATGCCCCTTATTCTTTGGATTTTGCACGATATTACCTGGCAGTGTACCTTTTTTGCATTGATTTAATTGAGTAGCCACATGGCCGAATTGGTGCTCAAGTTGCTTGATGGCTACCGAATGAGACTCTATGTTTTGATGTATGCTAGAGATATCAGATTTCATCCCCTTTAAAGTCTCATCTTATATTTCGGCCTACTTCACCATTTGGTCAAAGATCTCTTGAATCCTTCAATTGCTAGCCCCGACATCACGATTTTGGGGTGGTACAAAAGGACCATTCCGGAAACCATCTCTTCTACCCCACTCCGCTTCTAGAACCCTATTTCTTTCAAAATAATCACCACGGTTATCCATATAAGAACCTTCTTAATTATAGTTCCAACCTTGGTTTTTGGAACCTTGACACCAATAGTTTGAATTAGACCCTTTGGCATTGTTTCGAAAACTCATTGCTTGATCACTAATAAAACAAGCATCCTCATCATAATACTGCTGTTCATACATGGGCGCTCTTGGGGGTTGGTGGACTACCATATGCACTATTTCTTGTTTTTGCTTAACTACTTAGTTTATACTCGTATAGAGTTGAGCAAGTTGTTGCCTGATCTCCTCGTTAATATTAGCTTGCTCCGAACAAACATTAATCACACATGAGCTCCTTATAGAAGCTCTCTCTCTTTGCCCCATGTATGGATAGTTTTGACCATTTGCTCAATTCTCTCGTAAAATCACCGCAAAAAGTGCCCAAAAATGTGCCTTTGAATGCCCGAAATTTTAATTTCTATATATCTCAAAATTCATTCATTATTTCAAACATCCGACTTCATATTTGTGATCAGGGGGTCAAAAATTGAAACAAGTTCTTACGCCAATCTAAGAGCGAAAAAATAGTAATTTCAATTTTCAAAAGTGCAAATTCCAGTAAGGTTTCCGGTTGCCTCCGTGACGTGCCAAGGGAGTGCTCATGTAAAATTTTGCCTCCACGTCCTCACTGCGACGTGGAGAGGTGTATTTTCCCTAGTAGTGTTTTCCCTATGCGGTCTAAATATTCTAAGTGTTGGGCCCAAGTTTCCCAAGCGTGTTTTTATCTATACTTAGCCAAATTTCACCCTTATATCATTCAAAACATTTGCCAATACTCCCCAAAACACTTAGCCATATTTAAGGATTCTCTTCAAGCTTCAAGCCTCCATTTTCAAACTTCATCAAGAACTTCCCCAAAGCTAAGGTATGTGGTGTGAAACCATTGGGTCCTTTCACCCATGGTCCCAAAGCTTTATTTTTATTAATATTGCATGATTTAAAGTTGATTTCACATGTGGGTATTGTATATTGAGCAACTTACTGCACAGAGATTTTAGTTCATGAAAGTATGGTTGTTTTTAGCATATTTTGTGTTCTAAATCTTGGATCTAATGTTGGATTTGATGAGGGGTTTTGATATGAATGTCTTGAGGGTGTTGCAAGGTGTTGATTGATGGTTTTACAACAGATTTTCTTACAGGAACTTATCTCTAAATTGCGTGGTCTTTTACCCCCATTACACCCCCCAAGTGTTTAATAAAATGTTCAACTAGGATTGCTTATGGAAATGAAGGTTCAAAGATGAGATATGATATGAATGACGTTATGATGATGAAATGAGCTTATGTATATGATTATTTCTATATGAAGTGTTTCACTAGAGCATATGATGAATCCTCTATAAAGTGTAGAATAGACCATGCCTAATCCAGGGGGTCTAAGCACCCGGATAACCTAGTGAGGGTTTGTACTTCTCCACTTGGTGATGGGGTAGTATCATGCCTAACCTAGATGGAGGTTTGTACTCGTCAACCTAGGGAAGGTTTGTAATTCTCCACCATGGTGATGGGGTGACATTATCACCAACCTAGATAAGGGTTAGTACTCATCCACCTAAGTGCTGGGGTGGTAACATCACTAACCAACGAAGGGGTTTGTACTTTGGAAATTTATTTTGGTCTCTTCAACACATATGATATCCTATATGAGTATGAGTTACTTAAGCATGTTTTACTTATGCATTGATCATACATGTCATGTTTCTATAATATGCCTATTATTTATTGTTATGCATGTTGATTATGAATCTTATCTCTTGTTGCATTGCATCCCACATACTTAGTACATTCAAATGTACTAATGCATGCTCTTGCCTACATGATATCACCATGTAGGAATCAGTGTTCAAGTTGATCATCCTCCTCCTCCGCGTGGCTAGTCGGTGCTATTTCAAGCTAGTTGGTGAGTCTTACATTTCGGGGACCTTGGTCTTGTTTTATTCTTACTTGCATTGAGACGATCCATTTTATGTTCCATTTTGACTATGAGGGTGAGCCCGATTACTTTGTCTTGGCCCCCGCTCTATCTAT
Source organism: Solanum medicagineum (assembly GCA_026153255.1). NCBI lineage: Eukaryota > Viridiplantae > Streptophyta > Magnoliopsida > Solanales > Solanaceae > Solanum > Solanum medicagineum. The sequence continues at coordinate 2,818 of JAPFFP010082220.1, read as the reverse complement.
CTGTTTTGAGGTGTTGGTTGGACAAGTTATGTATTTATGATATGAGCTATGACACCATGTCTTTTGATGTTGATGTTTCGGCAAGATGTTTCCTCAGCCCTTTGACTCTTTATCTTACTTTATGTCTTTTATATGCTTCCATGATGAAGTGTAATGATAAGTGAATAGGCCTGATTGGGGTCCCTTTGGGTTCCCCATTCGCCGTTTCACGTCTAGGTCCTACGCTTGGGTCCTGAAAAAGCAATTCTTTCGCTCTTAAATCGAGGTTAGACCCTTTTCCACCTAATTTTGACCCCCTGATCACAAATATGAAGTCGAATTTTCGAAATAACAAATGAATTTTGGGATATATGGAAATTAAAATTTCGGGCATTCCTAAGCACATTTTTGGACACTTTTTGGAGTCGTTTCAATATGTCCCCCTTGGGAATATTTGTCCACAAATGTGAAAGAGACATACAAGACAATAGTGATCTTGCGCAAATCAGCCCCACCAAGAATGCAACATAACATGTATAACACCATTTTCGAATTCTCAATATAAGTGTAAAATCATCATAAGTTTACCCACTTAAAGATGAATGCATATGAATGATATAGGAGATGAAATGTAAGACTTGAAATCACATATGGGACTTAGGATTAGTATCTTAGGCTTGAGTGGAGTGGAAAAGATGAGGATACCGCTTTCGCATGTCTGCTTCGGCCTCCTATGTATCACTTTTAACTTGTTAGTTCCTCCAAAGGACCTTAACGGATACCACCTCTTTGTTCCTCAATCTCTTCACTTGCCTATCCAAGATCTGAATTTGAACCTCCTCATAAGTCAAGTTATCCTTAACAGCACCCACAAAATCAAGAGGCACAATAGCATTAGGATCACCATTACACTTCCTCAATATAGAAACATGGAATATCGGATGAACCAAATTCATTTCACTATGCAACTTCAACTCATAAGATACCTTACCAATCCTCTCTATCACATCATAAGGACCAATATAAATTAGACTCAACTTCCCCTTTTTACCAAACCGGACCACACCTTTCATTGGAGAAACCTTCAAATAGACCCAATCACCCACTTTGAATTTAAGGTCTTTTCTTCTCACATCGACATAGGATTTTTGACAACTTTAGGCTGTCCTCATCCTCTCCCTAATCATCTTAAGTTTCTCAAAAGCCTCTATGACCAAATTCGGCCCTAATAAATCTACCTCTCGAACCACAAACCAACCCATCGGTGATCTACAATGTCTCCCGTATAGACCCTCAAATGGAGCCATATCGATGCTAGAGTGATACCTATTGTTGTATGCGAATTCAATCAATGGAAGATGGTCATCCCTACTACCCCTCAACTCAAAAACTCATGCCCTAAGCATATCTTCAAGGGTTTGAATTGTCCTTTCGGCTTGGCCATCCGTTTGAAGGTGGAAAGCCGTACTAAGGTGAACTCTTGTTCCAAGACCCCTTTGGAAAGACCTCCAAAAGTTTGAAGTGAATTGTGAACCACGATCTGATATAATGGACAAGGAATCCCATGCAACCTTACTAACTCTTGGATGTACAACCTTGCATACTCTTCAGCCCCCAATGTGGTCTTAAGCGGTAGAAAGTGAGCCAACTTTGTCATCCTATCAACTACCATCCATATGGGCAGACACAAGTCTATCTTTCAATGTTTGGAAGCTTTTCGCGCATTCATCGGTCAACACAAACTTAAACTTCTTTTGAGTCAATTTTTTTTATAGGAGAAGCAATGGAGGAGAACCCATTCAGAAACCTTCTATAGTAACCTACAAGGCCCAAGAAACTCCTAATATCCGATGAGGTCAATGGTCTAGGCTAATTTCTAATTACATTGGTCTTCTTAGGATCCACCTTAATACCATTCCCCGACACCACATGGCTCAAGAATGCGACCTCCTTCAACAAAAATTCACACTTATCATATTTAACATACAATCTCTCCTCCCTCAACCTTTACAACACAACCATCAAATGACCCATATGCTCCTCCAATCAAGGTAGGGTTTGAAGACCCTATTCATTAGGTCTGTGAAGATGGAGGGTGCATTACTTAACCCAAAGGACATCACTACAAATTCATAATGCGCATATCTAGTTTGGAAGGCCATTTTGGGAATATCACACTCCCTCACCCTCACTTGATGGTACCCGAACCGAGGATCAATCTTAGAGAAGAAGCTAGCCCCTTGCAATTGGTCAATCAAGTCATCAATTCTTGGAAGAGGATATCTATTCTTTATAGTGACCCTATTGAGTTGCCTGTAGTCAATGCACATTCTAAGTAACCCTTTTTTCTTCTTTAGAAACAACACCGGTGCACCCCAAGGGGATTGGCTAGGCCTAATAAACCCCTTTTCCAACAAATCTATCAATTTCTCTTTTAACTCCTTCAACTCCGCCGGGGCCATACGATAAGGGGAAGTGGAGATAGGTTGAGTATCAGGAAGAAGATCTATGCCAAAGTCTATCTCCGTTTCGGGAAGGACACCGGGAAGGTCATTTGGAAAGACATCAAGCAACTCGTTTACTACAAGAACCGACTCAATGGATGGGACTTTGAACTCCACATCCTTAACCCTCATAAGATAATACAAACACCCCTCAGAAATCAACTTATGGGCTTTAATGCATGAAATGAATCTACCCTTGACTTTCCCACTCAAGGACGGGTTCACTAGGAAATTGAAACTTGACCCTATGGATCCTACAATCAATAGAAGTATAGTAGGCATGCAACCAATCCATCCCAAGAATGACATCAAAGTCTACCATGTCTAATTCAACA
>JAPFFP010082203.1:0-22200 GCA_026153255.1 Solanum medicagineum | reverse complement strand
AATACACCCACCCTCCAGTCCATTTAGTAAGCTCAAATATAAAAACAAATATATATATATATATATATATATATATATATATATATATATATATATTTAAACATCAATTTAATGAATTCTAAACTATTTCATTGTAACAAGCAAATAGGAAAGAATAAAATTGTTATTATTATGAACAAATAAAAATAAAAACTTCAAGCACATAATAAAAAATAGAACAAAACAAAAATACTAACCTGACATGGAGATTCGAGATGCCAAATGATGATGGTTGAACAAAGAACTATTTTTTATTTTTTTAAGAAACTCACAAGTCACAAATATAAAGAATCAATAATGTTTTTATTCTTATTGAACTAGAATTTTAATTGATAAAGGACTCAAAGATTTTAAATTTTATTTTGATTCTATTTCTAAAATAAAAAGGGAGTAGATTGAGATTTTGAATAAATTAGATTGGGCCCGTATAATGAAGTGTCAAGGATGCCTAGTCCATAGTTATTCCATTTAAAATCAAAATTGAAAGAAAAAAATATAAAACCTCAAAGAGGTTCAATCTCAGGATGTCCAAGACAGCACCAGGATTCTCTACCATGCGAGCAACACGCATTTTCGTACAAGGAATGTCCCTTTTATTTTATTTATAATTTAATTTTAATTTTAATTTTTGTATATATATATATATATATATATATATATATATATATATATATATGATCACGCTCAAGTTACACCTCTTTTTTGAGGGCAAAGTGATCGTTGTCAAAGTAATAAACCCAATCAATCTTAGGGTCGAATCCCACAGAGAATACAGAGTCTTTCCAAATCGATTCACTAATAAACAATTCAATTATTAACTAACTCAATTCCCTAAAAAGGGTGGGGGGAGTTGCAATGATTGATAAGCAACTAGACTGAACTAACTAAAGTGGAAGACAATCAATAATGGAGAACAACTTGGGTATTGTGTTCCCCATGATTCACTAACTCAACATCCCCGGATATCACAATTCTCAACTAGAATATCGCATGCAGGACGGTAATTTAAGTTCTTCCAACCCTTTTGGTAAAGGGAAAGGTCGAATTTCACTATGGGACTTGGCCCATCTCCATAGTATGCTATACTAACTATTACCCATAGTCACAGTCAATCTGTTGTTGGTCTAGTTTGATTGATTAGACGAGAACATATCATCAAATCTTGTTAATCAATCTCTTTTCCTATTCATTACCACCTGGATCCGAAAGGTAACACAGGCAAGTACTAATGTTGTCCACCACTAGAAAACATGCAAAACGAAGAGAATTTACTAATACATGCAAATATCCATTCTAAGAATTACAAATAATCCGGGTTTATTTGGTTAGATCTTCATGGTTCACGTAACCCCAAGTTATGGGTTTAGCCACTCATGCTATGGGAAGATAAAGAAACTATGAATTGAGAAAATATAATTAATCACTTATCCAAATAGATTAAAGAACAAACAGACCCAATTTGTATTGACAATCACAAGATTGAAAGATACAATGAATCTACAAGTGTATTCTCTTTTCCAATATTTAGTCTCTAAGTCTAAAACCCTAAAAATACTCTAATTTTGTACTCTCTATCTAAGTCTGTTGTAATACTTAAAAATAACCTTATTATACTATTTATAGTATTTACAAACAAGTCCCTAAAAATATTAGAAAAATCGGTGTCTTCTAGGGCTCACAGTTACGACTCGTAACTGGGTTTACGAGTCATAATCGGGATTTTGTGTTCAGCTTCTTGAATCTTGGACTTCAGTGCTATGAAACATCTTCACGAGTCGTAATATGATCTACGACTCGTATTGACCTCTAGTAGTACTCATCTGCATATTTTAGTCCTTCTCTAATCCTTCTCTGGAAATTTTCATTAAACCCTTCAATACGACTCGTAGAGTGAACTACAAGTTATAAAGAGGCCTTGTATGGCTGAGCTTCAAATCTTCAGACTTTCATCCAACACTGGGAATCTTCACGAAACTATCCTTATGAATCGTAGAAGGGCCTAAGACTCGTAAAGGGTCTCGTATGTCCTCAAAAACCTGAAAAAGTCTGCAACTTTCCCAAAATCACGCTAATAATGTTTTTTTGCAAAAACAAACACAAAAGTACATAAAAACCACGAAATTTGCATTGAGAACACACAAAATCCCAAGTTTAGGCATCAACTGTATAGTATTTTGGAAGCAAATCAACACCCTCAACTTAAAACTGTTGCTTGTCCTCAAGCGACAACTCAATCTATATAGATAACAAAGCAACACACAATCATCAACCCAATGGCATATATCATGCGCAATCCTAATGTAACAACCCGGGTATTGTACGATTTCGTTGGAGCTTGGAATTTCATTTTTCATAAGTTTTTGCACCAAATGACACTCCAAGGAGGACCCCACGACCCGTGTGAGGTCACATGGACCGTGTAGGGTCTTGTGGAGTGGCCTTTGGCTCTTGAACGTTGTTTGGTTCCAAATTGTGGGGATTGAATACCAAGGCACATCACACTTGACCCCTCATGGTCCGTGTCACACTTCACGGACCATGTGGTAGGTCGTGTGATGGCCTGGGCGTGAAGTCCCAACATTTTGAGACTAAGTGAGGTCACACGGCCCCTCACACAGCTCGTGTGATGCCCGATGGGTCATGAGGGTGCCCGTATAGCCTCCGAAGTGAAAAATATTCTAAGTGTTGCTTCACTCTTGGCATGGAAGATTTTATTTTGGTTAGGGTTGGTGCCACAGGCAGTGGTACAGACTGTGTGAAGCCAAACGGCCCGTGTGACCCAACCGTGTGGCTCACTTGTGGCTCAGAAATATTCTATGTATGGGATCTTTAAACTCAAGCTAAGTTCACTCCCAAAAACCTTCAAATCAAACTTATTTATATTGTTTAAGTCCATCATAGGTCTCCTACATCAAGCCAAGTTCAAAAGAATTCCATTGGCTAAGTTTCTCACAAGTACTAATAGAAAGGTCAGCTTTAAAGGGTCATATCTCTAAGCACAAAAGGAACTAGGTGAACCACGACCTATCAAATTAAATCTCTTTGAATTATATTTCCAATGCACTTGGTTTCACCTCATTTAGATTTTGGATGAACAAGTTATGCCCGTTTCCATATAACTCGTCTGTGTAGGGATATATACGAGTTTTCTTTAATTCCGTTTCATTAATGGCGTTCTCGTAAATTTGATTATTTCTATTGGTCTTTTGGGATTTCCTATCCTGTCTAATGACCTTCTAAAGACCGAAACCCTATTCACAACATTCAAAACTCACTCACATTTTAAACTTTCTCAAATTCCTCTCAAGAACTCTTGAAGATTTTCAACTTGGGGATCAAGGAAAATTCAAGTCTCCTTCAAACTTCTCTTGAAATTTCTTCAATTGGGTCTAGGTATGTGGTTTTGATCCTTGATTCCTTCCAATCAAGGAGACCTAAATATTTTCAATCAAATTTCATGAATTTAAGCTCTTTTTGAATATGGTTTTACATTATTTGGATTTATTAAATTAAATTGATGTATAGGTTGTACATATTTGATGATTTTAAGTTACTTTAAGTCCTATTATGATGATTTACATTGTGTTTATGAAATTATGAATAGTCCCTTTTTAAGACTTGTTTATGCATGACTGATTTTATTATGATTCTAAATGTGAATTTAATTATGTTTTCACTTGAATTTCATATTATATTATTGGTTTTAGATTGAATCTTGATTATCCATGCTTTTCTAATATCATTCATGGCACTTGCATTCATGACATTGGTTTATCTATGGGAATTATAAAGTGAGTTAAATCCAATTATGTTCTATGATATGATTTTGATAAGATATTGATTATGACAAGAATGTGATCACATAAATGTCCATGATTATGGCTCTTGGAGCATTTTGGGTGCTTGCACCATTTTGTATATGAATGAGCTATTCCTATGCATGAGTATTATGACTATGAGTTACAATTTGGCATTTGATCCTAAATATGAATTATTATGAATAATGCTTGGCCTTTAGGCCTAAGAATGCATTGAAATGTTTTGATGAGACTTACTCCTCTTTCAAAGCATGTATAGGTATACTATAAGTATTTTTGTGGGATGGCGACTTAGTACCGATGGATTGAGGGGGTGCTCTCTTTCCTAGAACTATGTGCCTATCATAGGTTATGTGAAATCCTATCTGAAATGGGATATGTTCCCGTAAGGAAGGTTGCTTTATACGAAAAGGGATAGGTTCCCGTAAGGTGAAGTATAATGTGACATGATATGCTATATGTGGAAATCCTATCCGAAATGGAATATGTTCCCGTAAGAAAGGTTGTTTCATACGAAATGTGGATGTGATCCCATAAGGTGGAGTATGGTTTACCTTTGGCAAGTGGACCACCTCTTTATCAATGAGGGTATTTCATTGGGATTCCAAGTAATAGCTTGCTTGGTTATACTCATGTCGGTTGAGGCCACATCCCTACTATATATGAGCATCATTTGCACTTCATAATATCATGAATTTCATAGCATCTTGTTATACTACATTCCTTGCTATATATATCTCCTTCTATAATATGTATCCTTGTCATCTAACATTGTATGCAGGTTTTGGTAAGTTACATGCATTGCACCCCGCATACTTAGTACATTCAAACATACTAACGCATACTTTGCCTATATGATCTCACCATGTAGGGACCGGAGATTACTTTTGTCCACCATTCGATGGCTAGATTGGATTTTGAGATATTTGTTGTGGTGAGTCCTATCTTCCAAGGACAAGCCACCATACCTCTACCTTATGTTCCTTTTCTTATGTTATCTATACTTTGAGGTTGAGGCTGAAATATGTCTTAGCCCCCGTCCCATCTTATGACCAGAGGCATTGTTGGACATCTTATAGACTCTTGTCGGATCTATATGTTGCGTGTTGTATTTGAAGCTCATGAATATGGTTATCTATTGCATATGGCTATTATGGATTGGTTATGGGAATTATGATATGTATGTATGTTTGGTATGGAGATGTGGAAGATCCTAAGTCCCGAGCTGCCCCCATAGAGGGAGTCATACATACCCGCCCCTTAGTCTTTATATGCTACGTATTATGTTAATCCATGTTAATCCCTTTCCCTATGATATCCCCATACTGTGAGTCCTACTTTCCCGTCCCTTAGAATTATGTCTTTACTGTTTGAATGCATTTCTGAACTGATGATGTGAATTTGGATACTTTGAGTCTTGTTTTGGGACTCTCAGGTTTCCATTCTCCATGTCACTCCTAGACCCTAGTTCCGAGTCGTGACACCAAACTTCGAAACCCACACTAACTTTTCAAACAATATTAGGTAGCTATTTAGCAAACCAAAGCAGATTGATGCATTTGACAAAACAACCATGATAAGCAAAGAAATATTAACAGTCCACAATCACTTAACAAGTCAAATGCTAACACTTCAATGCATGACCTCACAGAAAGAAGTCTCATTTTTAACACTCAATGATGATATCAATTTCAGCTTTGGCACTGTGCAAACACACTCACTCTTATAAAAGATATTCATGCATGATGACTAATATCATAGGGTTGCCCATATACTCATGAATCAAACTTTCAACTAAGTGGACTAGGATCACTTTAGGACTTTCTAGGCTTGTAACGTAGGCTTAGAGGACTTTAGTATGACATTTTGGAAAAATTGTGACTAGAAGCCATCCTTGAACTACGTATTTCAATACTTTCACCTCACCAACTCTAACATCTCCACCTTTTTCTCCCTTTTTTTTCAATATTCAAGCTTTTCCAGGTATTTTCTTCTCATTTTTCAACTTTTGCTTCATTTGTACACTTCATTTTATTTTTTTAAGCTCAATCTAAGGCATATTTTTCTCTTTCTTGTACCCGGTACATGATTTTCTTCTTTTTTTTGCTCCTTCCCCACTCACCACCTTATTTTTGTGAATTTACCCCTACATCAGTCACCCTCAACTTAGGCTTTTAACCTATATTGAAGTACACAATATTTATTCTCCAAACCAGGGCCAATTTTGGTAGCTACCCTCAACTTAGGCGTTTTGCCTCAATCAAGGTTCACAATTCTCAAGTAAAGACCATGGCCAAATTCAAGGTTTATCACTACATAAGGTTAGGCCAATTAGGTGTTTTTGAAAGAATTGGTTCATGTAAGGCTCAAATATTTGGAACAGGGGATAAAACATTATTTGGTTGGTTATTTTAAGCTAAAGTGGACTAATTAAAGAACAAAGGCCTAAGATCCCTTCCTAATTCATTCAATCTACAATCTAACTTAGAATAACAAGGCAAGTTTTGAATTAGCACAAAAATACACGAATCTAGCAAAATATGCTCACACTCGCATGGCATTCCAATGGATTATCAACAAGCAACTCACAGATCATGCTTCATGTCTCAAATTACCCTTACTTATCAGAATAACTATTGCCAAACACCCAAACATGCATGGTTGCCATTTAACTACTAATCAAAAAAATTTTGTGGGTACGAATTTTGAAAACAAAACATAGAAAACATGTTACATGCCATAAGTATTAGTATTATATGCTACAAACATTATCTAAACATCCTAAACGTGCCGGTTCAATAAAAATTAAATATCCCAAAAAGAACACATGCAAGAAAACCTCCGGATAAAAGTTGGGGTAGTTGTGGGCCATAAGCTACTCATACTTCACTAAGGCCCATAACTACCCGCATCTCATCAAAAATGTTGTGCATTGTCCTCAATGCACCAAATCAAGCAAAAATATAATAGTAGGGGTCAAAAACATACCTCGGTGCCTAAGCGCCTGTCTGTGGCTGAGTCTAGCCATCCTCTTAATGCTGGGTAGTCTCAGTTGATCCACTATGTCTGGATGGCTAATACCCATCGCTCTATCATGCTCCTGGGCTAGCCTTAACTCCTCTTCTTTCTTCGATATCCTCAAGGCCAACCCAAGCTCCTCCTCCGCATCCTCATCACCCTCATCATCCACGGGGTGCTTTGCACATACATTCTGCTTAATAGGATCCTTATCTGTGCAAGGGCGCTTCTGGACGGATGTCTGTGGAGGCTCTATAGAGACAAACAGATCAAATAGCTGCTTCATAGGTCTAGACATTGGTATGTCATGGGTGCCGCAAGCGAAGCTATCTTATCACCCCTAAGCTTTACAATCTCCTCATGTATGGTTGACAAGTCTGAAGGTCGGGCCTCGGCTAGCCTCTTTTGCACCCGGTCCTCAAAGGCATCGATGTGGGCATCCACCATAGAAACACACTTCTGAATAGTAGATATGGTGAATGCTTTGCACCACTCCTCTGAGTCCGCAACAGTCTGATGAACCCATGGCCTGAGCTGCTGAATAAGCTGAGACAACTGGGCCTCAATCCGTGATAATCGTTGCGCTAGGGCCTGAATCGAAATCGCAGACACATAAACCATGCCCGATGTAGAAGTTTGTGAAGTGCTAGCCTCTGGTGCAGGAGCAGCTATAGTCCAATCCCTCTCAACATCGACTGCCTTAGTCTGCTAGGGCTTCTCATTAGTAGTAGCAGCTGCAGTAGTAGTAGGGGCAGTCAGCGAACCCTCAAGTGGTGGCTCTGGAGAAAACATCTTGGGCATAGGAGGAGGTTGCATCCTCTGAAATGCCACAGGGTTCTCATTAGCCTTTATCAGGCTGGGCTCTAAAGTGTGTTGGGCCGCAACTAGATAATCTAAATGATGCAATATATCCACCTTTGATTCTAGACAGAGTCTGTCAATCAAAACTGGAAACGCTATGAGTCGGGCCCAATTATATAGTAGCTATCCAAGATGCTGACAACCAATACCGCTTGCTCCGATGTAAGTGTGTTATCCGCTAAAGTAGCCCGGATGCGAGATCTAACAACTGCCTAGTAAAATATGGCGGGGAAAGCGAGGGAGGCTTTAACAATACCCTCCATGTGGGTGGTGACAGAATCAGGCTCTGGACCCCGCTCAACAATTTGACTAGCCACCCATCTCAACAAGTCTACTCTCTATACCAGATCCTTTGAAATCAATGAGATTCTAGCCTACCTCAATCGATAATCGAACTCAGTTGTCGCTCTCGGGGCTCGATACTTGGGACCAAAAAGTACACAACGGATCGCCTCCTCTAAAATATTATTGACCCATTGCCCTCTCACTAGTACCTCTCTCAATATCGGTTGTGTGAAAGGTCTCTTCCCAATCACGAAGAATAGTAGTTGTGTACGCTATATAAAATTCTCGTCAACCACTTGAACCCATATCGTATCATCGTGTCCTTAAGTCTTGAGACATGACTCAATCCATTGTCAATAACCCGAGGCTCCTCATATATCAAATGGGTAGGATTAACCCACTCTTTGGACTGCATACCCTCCAAAAATATGGCCTTCATCCCGTCGACACCCCATCGAGAGTGTGAGCATTCGGTGCTGATGAAGATGATGGTGCGATCGAGGATTCTTCATCTCTTCTAATTTGGGAGCCATCCTCTGAACTCTGCTCATCTCTGGACCTGGTCATTTGGGGCATGCTACTCCCCGTCCTCTCACTGCCTTCCTCATCATACTGAGAAGGACTAACGGTCTGAACCTGAGTTTGGGAAACTCTAGTAACAGCTACTCTAGTCTATCGTACCCTAACCTCGGGGTCTGATGAAACATCATGGAACTCAAGTGACCGACTCGGGTGGAGGGTCTGCTCATCATTAGTCAGCTCATCGATGAGCTTCCTCTTAAACTCCTCAATCTTAGAGCATTTTCCTTTCAAGGCCATATTTTCTACAAATCAAAAATAGATGAACCATAATTAGCCCCAATAATTAGGAAAGAAAAAGAAAAAACTCAATTGGATCAGTTGCAAAAGGGTAATACAGGAACCAGTTACGAGTCATAGTTAGAACTACGAGTCATAAAGTAAACCCGTAATCCAAAAGTGTAAAACAATATTGAACATTGGAGGGTTGTACATGACCCAGGTACGACTGGTACTTTGGTTTACAAGTCATAAATTTGTTTTGTATAAAATTTTTTTGTATAAAGTTCTACGGAGTAAATTCAAAATAGGCAAGAGTCTACGAGACCTGTCTACGAGCCGTATAGTGACATATTACTCGTAGAAGGTCTCGTATGATGTTTTCTCATAAATTCAAGTCACTGTAACTTCCCACGAGGGACAATTACGATTTGTAAGCTCATCTACGAGTCATAAAAGAGTCTCATCAACAAGAAACTACAAGTACCTAAAGTACCCCAGTTCATCACATGGACGCTACAAATAATTCAAACACTATTCTACCAGCATTGAAGCAAGCATACGAATACTCATATGTTAAGCACATAATAACCCGCACCCCAAACATGATTGCATAAGTTCACCCCATTGAAAGAGATATAGCATCGATACCCTATCAATTCATCCTTCCTACTGGACTCTCACAAGATCATGCATCAATGCTAACACCCATCAATCCATCAAATATAGACTCTTTTACATCATTCAGTGACACACAAAATAAATTATTTGATGGGCATAACAATGAACAACCACAAGTCTACCATACCTGATTCCACATTCAATTTTTCAATACAATCAAAAGAAACCCTACTTCAAATTCACAATTTTCATTCAAGAAAGTATAGCAAGATTAAGCACCAACTCATTCATAATCATCAACTCAAACATTCACAAACAAGGCACATGATACCATAGGCACTCAATCAACCATATCAAAGCCATCACACTTAATTCAGGGCCTAAATAATTGATTCAATTGATGATAACCCTAATCTCTCATTCACATATCACATATACCAACAATCCATGCTTACAATCAAGCCCATCATAACCATCATCATAATCAAACACTGACAAGACAAGTTTAAGGAACAAAATGAAATCAAGAATTTACTACAAGTGATGATAGACTTGAAGAAGAGAGAGCGAATGAGTAGCCAAGAAACCCTAGGCGTGGTCAGAATTTCTTTCCGAAAAACACCAACTAAAGCCAAAAAAGTGAATGGAAAAAATGGAACGAAAGGAAGTGGGGAAATTTTGGCAAATTAGGGTAAAAGTGGGGTCAAAATATTTTGACTCCCTTTTTATACCTTACCGGGTCAACATTTAAAATTTACCAGATCGGGTCTACAAAACCCTGATTATGAGTCGTAGCTTGGTCTACGATTCGTAAGTCCTGATCTCATAGACCACTCAACACTTAGAAAAATTTAAAAACATACCTGGGTTCCAAAACCCCACTCATGACTCCTAGTTTGATCTATGAGTCGTAAAGTTGGCTCGTGGTTGGAGTGTACACTATTCATACTCACTGGAGATTTCTATGAGATGGGGTTACAAGTCGTCAAGTGCAATACGACTTGTAATTCTGATGAGGACAGAGTAATCATTTGTCAAAGTAATAAACCTAACCAAGGTTAGGGTTGAATCCCACAAAGAATACAGAGACTTTCAAAATCGATTCATTAGTAAACAATTCAAGTATTAACTAACTCAATTCCCTAAAAGGGGAGGGGTACAATGATTGATAAGCACTTAAACTCAACTATCTAAAATGGAAGACAATCAATAATGGAGAGCAACTTGGGTATTGTGTTCCCCATGATGAACTAACTCAACATCCCGGATATCACAAATTTCAACTAGATCGCATGCAGGATGGTAACTAAAGTTCTTCAAACCCTTTGGTCAAAGTGAAGGTCGAATTTCACTATGCGACTTGGCTCATCTCCATAGTGTTCTATACTAGACATTAGCCATAGTCCCAGTCAACCTCCCCTTGGTCTAGTTCGGTTGATTAGATGAGAACACATCATTGAATCTTGTTAATCAATCTCTTTTCCTATTGATTACCACCTGGATCGAAAAGGTAATACTAGGCAAGTTCGAATGTTGGACACCACTAGAAAACATGCAAAATCAAGACAATTGATTAATACATGCAAATACCCATTCTAGGAATTACAAATAATCCAGGTTTATTTGGTTGTATCTTCATGGTTCCCATAACCCCAAGTTGTGGGTTTAGCCATTCATGCTATGGAAAGATAAAGAAACTATGAATTGATAAAACATGATTAATCTCTTATCCAAATAGATTGAAGAACAAGCAGACCCAATTTGTATTGACAATCACAAGGTTGAAAGATACAATGAATCTGCAAGTGTATTCTCTTCTCCAATATTTAGTCTCCAAGTCTATAACCCTAAAATGCTTTAATTTCGTGCTCTCTATCTAAGTTTTTTGTAATTCTTACTAAAAATAACCTAATTATACTATTTATAGTATTTACAAACAAGTCCCTAAAATATTAGTAAAACTAATCGTCCTCAATTGCAGCTCGTAGTTACAACTCGTAACTGGGTATACGAGTCGTAATTGGGGCTTCTTGTTCAGCTTCTTGAGCCTTGGAGTTCACTGCTACAAAATATCCTTATGAGTCATTGTCTAATCTACAACTCGTTTTGGCCTCTCGTAGTCCTCATCTGTATCTTTTAGTCCTTCTCTGATCCTTCTTTGGAAATTTCCATGAAACCCCTCAATACGACTCGTAGAGTGAACTACGAGTCGTAAAGAAGTCTCGTGTGGCTGAACTTCAAATTGTTAAGACTTTTATCCAACACCAAAAATCTTCATGAAATTACCCTTACAACTCGTAGAAGGCTCTACGACTCGTAAAGGGTCTCATATGTCCTCAAAAATCAGAAAAGTCTACAACTTTCTCAAAATCATGCTAATCATGTTTTCAGGCAATAACAAGCACAAAAACACATAAAAATCACTAAACTCGCATTGAGAACACACAAAATCCCAAGTTTTAGGTATCAAATGTGTTCTATTTTGGCAGCACATCAATATATATGTATGTATGTATTAAAACTTTTGATGAAACTATGTCACGTGACACCCCTTCAACACATGTAGATCTGCCCCTGTTGGCCAGTCAAAAACTCACATGTTTAGAAGATGAAACTTGCAGAGATGAGGATATTGAGATAAGTGTGTGGACATACTAGGCATGATAAGATTAGGAATGAGATTATTCAGGAGAAGGTAGGGGTGTCTTCTAATGTTACAGCCCATAAAATTACCAAAATGCCCTCAGACGAGATAATATATACATAATGCATCTTCCCAAACTTTTTCAACAACATCTGATGCCACAATCACGATGAACACAAAATATTATGTGGGAGAATAATCTTGGTTGAATTTTAGAGCAAGCGAATCAAAAAAGATAATTTTTCGAGAAAAAGACTCAATTCCAGAAAAGTGCGCGACTTGTCTGTGTCATACACTTGTCATGTATTTGCACTTAATTTTTGTCCCATTATTTTATATGGGATTAGAAAATCGATGGAAAAATATTTTAAAAAAATGAACATGGAGGGAACAAGTCTGCATTGCGGACCTAATTCACCAACCTGTTCCATCGAAGTTCAAAGTTTTTAATTTTTTTGGGGCATTCCAAACTTTTTTCCATCCCTTCTAAACTTAACGCACGAATGATATAGGTCATTTTTGGCCTAATAAAGATTCCTGAACCCATTCTAAAGTCTTTTACACTAAAACTAAGTAAAAACCTTGAGCAAAGAAGAGGAGAAAAGGTTAGAGTTCAAGAGGATTGAGGCCAATACCTTGCAAATTTGATTGTCTACCTTCATCCCAGATATGTAAGGCTAAACTAAAACATGAAATTGTTCTTCCATGTTCCACCTTGATTGAGATAGATTGAAAGGTGAAAGTATTAAGTTCCTATGCATGTTCTTTGAATGTTTTCTTGTAAATTATATCATGATAAACTTGATTTACCGAATAAATCCTTTACATGAGTATTTCACAAACCCTACATATTACTTAATAAATGAGTGCATGAATGAACCCAGGGATTGAGCTCAAGTGGGATGAAATTTTACTCAATTGAGTCTCCAATTGCTTGATAGAAGCCGAATGAGAAGTCACGGTTTGATACCAAACCTACATTGAATAAGCACATAAAACTCAATTAAATCAGAAACCCATAGTAAGTAATCAACATTCAACTATTAAGCACATTCCCAACATGGGGGCTATTAGCCACTCATGCTCAAAATGAAAATAATGTTACCAAAAGGATTATCCATTGCATAAGGTTTTGGAATTAAAAGGAAAATTGATTACAAATCCTCTTTTCATTTGCAATCCTTCACCTTTAAGTCAAGTACAAACCCTTCTCTCCCGACCAAAAGTATTTTTTGTTGAATGTATCTCTTTTCTCTCTAGAATTTGCAAGTGTAGTACTAAGGATCTCAGTATGTACCTTTTAAAATGTCCCCATCCTTCTCTTTTATCCTTAGACAAAAATACCTTCAATTTCTTCACGATTCACCAATCAATATGTCATGCCCCAAGAGGGTACCCTTGGCGTGGCCGGCACTGAGAGACTATTGCTAACCTCGAGCAAACCGCTTGTCCTCATCATCACATAGCACTCGATAGCAAAAGAATAATACCCAATTAGAAAGGACATCATGTGAATAAAATATAATTCAATGAATTCATGGTTTCCAATGAATAAGTTTTGAATATAACTTACTCAACAAATCCTCTGCTCAGTGTCCATGAAACCTTTATTAATAGTCCAGATAGTGCTATGACAGGCCATGGACACCCCAAATCAATGAAAGAAAAGTACTAAATCAAAACAGAAGAAAAAAAGGGCTCATCCAGAAAGTAAGGAGGTCTCACCAACTCTAGCAATGTACTGATTCGGACCTCAACGATGCGCGGGCTGAAGTCCTCTATCACCTGTATATGCATCATAAAATGATGTAGGTCCAAATGAATGCCAAAATATGGAATATACAGGTATGTAAAATTGCTCAAGAAAATAAAGATCAACTCACTCAGCTCAACTCAATAACTCATGCTCGACTCAGTATATGCAAGTTTGAAGTAAAACATGCTTTTTCAAATAAACTCAGTAAAATAGACCTAGTTTAAAATACCATGCTCAATCAATGTGTTTGAGAGTTTCTTTTAGCCGACATTCACATCCCATCACCCTTAGATTGGGTGATGCACAATGAAAGCGATGTTGTTGCCACGCCCATCCTAAATGTGCCATGGTAAAGGATGATAAAATCTTTCTTGGATCCATAATAAATGTCCACTTGCAGGACAAGAGTTGCCAGAACGGGTTGTACGACTATCCTACGCTGGCAACGTAGTTTTGCGGGTTAAAGTAGATGTTTACTCGTTCACTGCTCGGTGTTCGATACTCCTCCCAAGACTAAAACATGCTTAAATTATCAATCATCTCAATCCTAAATACTCAAACAATCAACTCAAATCTCAACCCTATTTAGGTTAGCTCAACTCAACTTAGTGTCTCATCAGCTCAGTCAATCAATACAAACAATCAAACTCGACTCAAACTCAAACGGTCATTCAGACTCACTCAAGTTGACTTATCATGTAATGCAAGCAAGATAGTCATATATATAGTGATGTATGTGACTCAATGCAATATGCTTCTCATGCTCAATCATACTCAATTTACTCAACTCAAATACTCAAATTACTCAATTGAAATACTCAGAGACACGCATAGTATTTCATAAAAATAATGCAATTGAGGGTTCATGTTATCAAGTATAAAACTTTACCTCAACTTCATATCAAAGTTTATGTAATGTAGCAAGTACCTCAAATATTATCAGTAGCATAATAAATGCAAGGATTTCAGTATTAAGATAATGAAAATTTTCAATTCTCAACTCTTTTCCAAATCTTGACTCAAGATGATGAAAGGGACATGTGAAGAAAGAAATTTCACACTTTAGTAAACCTTACATACTGGAAATAGGAGAGACAATCGAACCTCAGTCAATCCTCGCACTTGAATTGGAAACCCTAGCTTCTTCTCCCTTCTCTAATGCTCTCAAGAAATCCTAAGTGTGAAGAATGATGAATAATGCACCTAGGGTTTATTTTAAGGCTTTATATAACCCTGAAACGGCCAAGGATTTATGTCAATAGGACTCGAAATGGACAACAATACCCCTTATTGAAACTATCATCTGGGTCTACGAGACCCTGTCTATGAGTCGTGGGACATTCTACGAGTCATAGACGACCTCTCATAGACTTAGAAGTTTGGAGAAATGATTAGCAAAAAGACATAGTTGAGGCAATTTGATCATTAATATAAAACAAAGATGTGGCATATATTACTTCAGATTTACTGCCCGTTTCAAAATAAGTGATATTTATATTTTTATGAAAAGGGGTAAAAAAATATCTTTGAACTATTCAAAATGGAGCAAAAATATTTCTTCGTTAGATTTTTGTTCAAAAATACCCCTTCTTTAAATTTTTGGCTCAAAAATACCTTTCTCTAACCAAATGAAAAAGAGCCAAAAATACTCCTGAACTATTAGAAATAAAGCAAAAATATATGTAAGATAGCATAAAGACTTAGTTGAGGCAATTTGATTATTCATGTAAACAAAGATGAGACACATATTATACTTGTATGTTTCAAAATAAGTGGTATTTTTAGTTTGATTACTTCAGATCTACCTTCAATAGGAATAATACAATACAAAAACTAACTATATTTTCCACATGATGATCTAGCAAGCTTAAAGAACTTGAGCATTCTCAGAGAAAATTGAAAGGAAAACCAACACAAATAAGTGTAAACCAACAAGAATAGGTGAAGAAATGATCAACTCAACGTACGTATTTGAAAAATAAAACAATCCTGAACTATATTATCAGTTGCATATCGCGACGAATTACTTGACATTCTGAAAAGAAAAATTCGTTAGCAATCTCACCATTGTGACATCATAACTAATGCAATCATCAAGAAAAGCATATGCTTAATGTTTTCATTTACACGGGGTGAGCCATGAGGTTCATGGTGTTGAATCTGCTGAGGTGTTGGTATAGCCTATTGACAATATATTCCAATATTGATGTGTGGATAACAGTGATAGCAAGAACTGGACTGTGCTACTGGTGTAAGAAACTAGTTCATTGTGACTGATGCAATTAACAACTACTTGTGGTTACTGTCATGCCCCAGGACGAGTCCCAAGAGACTATTGCTAGTCCTCAAATGAACCACTTGGCCCATGACATTCACTAATCCATACATTCTACTAATCAGCGAAAGACATAAAAAATATAAATGGGCACATCTATCTAATCTCAAATAATAATAATATAATAGAAGGCTAGTAGAAAGAACTAGCTCATAATCTTAACAATCAACATTCGACTCTAGTCTATGAAGACTCTATCACTATCAGGTGGTGCAAATGACAGACCCAGCTAGTAAATGTCTAACTCTAAAGAAAGATGAAAATAAAAGTAATGAATCATCCAAAGTAGGGGAGGCTTACCAATCAGCTGAACGTCAAATATCCTCAACGGTGCGGTTATTGATGATCTCTAATCTTTGTACCTGCATCATAAAATGATGTAGCACCGAGTGGCGTTAGTATGTGGAATGTGTGGTATGTAAAATAGCTGAATGAATCCAAAGTAGGTAGAATAATATGAAACATCAATCAACATCAAGGATAACAACAATCAACATGTCAAATGTCTATCTAAAGCAAGAATAAAGAATAGAAAAGTGACCCATCAACCCATTAAACCTCATCAATAGAATCAGAATCATCTCAGAGGAACTCAACTCAACTCATCTCATCTCATGTCATCTCAACTTAACTTAGAGTACACAGTACAGGGGCTTTCTGGGAGTTTCTCTTATCCGACATCAATCACTTATGAGCTAGTTATTGTACAACAATCTCGCTGTTGTTGCCATAGTTGTTCCGTACTTGCCAAGTAGGGAACGAATCAAAACCATAATGGATAAGTCTAAAAGAATACAGAAATCTATAAGTCCACTATTGATTTCAGGATTTCTAATCAGAGGAAACTTCATCATAATGTGATGTGATGTTCCTAATCCTCACCTAAGCTTGGCTATGTAGTTTGACGAGCGCAAGTTGGATTAACTCTTACTCTTTCGATACTCGATACTCCTTTCATGACTCAATGCTCATAAAACAATCTATCCAATCAAACTATCTCAATCGTCTCATCTCAAATCAACCTCGTAGAGGCATCATTCAATCAGTCTCGTAGAGACTCTAAAATCATCTCATCAATCAACATCTCATTCAATAATCAAGGCTTAGAACAATCATTGGGGAACAATCGAATAGACAAATCATTAGAGTTCATCTCGGAAGACTCATGCACCATCAAATATTATCAACCTATCATCATTCTCACATTCACAATCACAATATCTATCAACATTCTCAATCAAGGCTCTAGAGTCAATCCCTATCATCATTCATGCATGCTTTTAAAATTATCATTTAAGGTTATGCAAACATCTCATGAAAAATATTAATTCAAGAAAGATAAGTTTATGATGATCATCAACATCTAAAAATACATGTAAGTAATATAATTTTCAAGAAAATCTTCAAGAAACATTCAAGAATCATGTATCTAGACTCATTAGACCTTCAACTCTTCTATGACCATCCATGGGGCACACGAGAGAACAATCTCATGCTTTCAATTTAGCCTTACATACCTTAGATGAAGTTTTACCAATAAATCTTCAAGAATTTCCTTGAATTCTTCAATCTACACTTCCCTCTTCTTCTCTCTCAAGCTCTAGTCTTTCAAGTGTTTAGAAAAGGACATAAAATGGGGTTTTAGACTCTTTTTACGCATCAAAATGACCTGATTTGACCGTGTTTTTGAGTTTAGAAGGGGTTGGAAAATGACTGGAATGCCCCGTAAATTAAAAAAAAAGTTCACTCAGAAAAATGCCCGCGGACTGGGTGCGTACTTTTATAGAATTCTTCCAAAATTTTTCAGAACGAGTTTTAAATTTTCGTCAAAAAATTAAAAAAAAAATATAAGTGCTAGTCCGCATCCAGGTGTGTCGTGCCTTGGGTGTGCATGTCACGACCCATGTGTAGGGCCTAGATGTGACACGATGAATGGGAACCCAAAGGGTCCCAAGTAAGCCTAGCATATCAATCGCACATCCTTGGTTGCTGAAGCAAAGTAAACAACAACAAGAGATAACATAAAAAGGGAAGCGGGACTAAGGAAAGTCTTGATAATCATAAAACATTCAAGAGTCAAGCTCATAACATAAGTATATCAAATGTTCCAACAACACCTCTAACATAGATTGGAGCGAGGGCCAAGACACTCTCCGGGCTCACCCTCGTAATATCAAGTGTTCCAACATGAAGAAGTCTCAATATAGAAAGATTGTTAAAGATAGTATCCTCAGACTTGGAGACTCACCAAAGCTTTCTTCAATGGATCGTACAAGCCACATGGAGGATGATCAAGTGGTGCTCCGGTCCCTACATGGTAATATTATGTAGACATAGACTATGCATTAGTTTGTTCGAATATACTAAGTATGTAGGATGCAATGCAACAAGACATCAGCTAATATAGTCAAAATGCATAGTAATAAGCAATAGATAAGTGAGATCTCAATATGGCATGCATGGTCAATGCTTGAAGTAAAATATGCTTGTAAGTCATTCAACTTTCATAGGACATAATACATGTGTGGGAAGAGACCCAAACCGACAAAAGTAAGACCAAGTGAGCTACAACTTGGAATCTCGATAACTATCCCTCATCGGTAAAGAGGTGGTCTACTTGCCAAGGTAAACGATACTTCACCTTACGGGAGCTTGTTCCATTTCGGAGAAGTAACCCCCCTTACGGGAACCTATCCCATTTCAGGGTAGATTTCATGATAAAGTGCATTAAATGGATCCACTAGTATAGCAACGGTAAAGTATAATCCTATGTTGGCACATAGTTTGGGGAAAGGAGTATGGACACTTGAAGATAGTCCACACCGACATCCAATCCATTGGTGCTAAGTCTAATCCCACGGAATATTGAAATTATCATAACTTTAATAACTTGTAATGGTGAGCCTAACTTAAAGTATGAGAGTAGATCATAATCATACATTAACTCTTTCTTTAACATAAATGGCTCACAAGAGGTAAAAAAACTTGAAATAGGGCTTAACTTGATACTTGTAATATTATAGTTACTTTTCATGATTCCAGTATGTACTTGAAACCCCTTAATCATTATATAGTCACTTGACTTTAAAATATGAAATAGATCATCAATAACTTGAGAATTCTTGATTTGACATTTTATCAAACACTTGGTGGGTTCATGATACTAGTTCAAAATCATGCAATTCAAGAGTGAAATAATATGAGAAAACTCAATGGAATTGTAAAATCCTCATGTAGGGTACCTTGAAATCTATCATCAGATCTCACAGTAGATCATAATTTCATAGCTCAAAACATGCATAGTATCAATAGATATAATCAAATCATGGTAAAAGCTTGGAATAGATAGTCATGCATAATAGATCAACATTTCATAAAACCCAACATAATTAACAATCATAATTCATAATAAGACATACTCATAGAGGATACAACTTGAAAACATGCAATTTTCATAAAAAGGAAGATAGGGCTCCATGGTGAAAGGATCCAATGGATAAAACCCACATACCTCAAACATGGGTTTTTAAAGATGATCTTAAAGAGAATTTGGAGCTTGAAGAGAATCCTTGAGTTCCAAAGATAGGCTTGAAATCCTTGAAATTTGAATGGGAATTTTGATAAAGTGTTAGAGAGGTTTTAGAAAGGTTTTTTAAGTGATATCGAGTTGAAAAATGGCTAAGTATAGTTGTTTTCACTCATAAGTGGGCATGGGGCTATCAGCCCAATGACCTTGGCCAAAACAGGGAAAATAAGGAAGAACTAACACTGCTCCACGATGGGTCCACGTCAGCCATCGAGCACAGCTTCTATTTTTGAAAAATTAGCCAAAATTAATTTTTGCTGCGGATCCTCTAAAATTTGGGTTACAACCTATTTCCCACTCAATTTTGCCCCCTAATCGAGAATATAAAGTTGAATTGTTGATATGATGCACAGATTTTAAGATATATGAAAATTATGATTATGGGCATTTTCGAAGCACATTCTGGGGCATTTCAGCGCACTAACACCATTTTTCGTCTCGCATCTAAAAATAATTATTTGATTTGATGGCTCTAAAATCTGAATGAGACTATTTTCCCACCAAGTTTCCATGCTAATTGCATATCTGGTCTCAGATTCACAAATGGAGCATGGGAAGACGCATGACGCGCATATCTCTGTTCTAGGGGTATTTCGGTAATGTTATTGGGTGTTGCATCATCTCCCCCTTGGGATTATTCATACTCAAATGATACGTAAAGGTGGATATCAAGGCATGAATAGACTCCAACTCATCTTATCATTCACCTCTATCAATCAAACTCTCGGTTCTATCTCAATCATCAATCAACTCTATTCGGACTCAAGAATAGACAATCAACTCAAGGAAAGACAATCATTTTAGTTAAGGGTAGGGAAATTATCTTCAACATTCTCATCATTTGGCACAAATAGGTATGGATATTTAGCTTTCATTTCTTCCTCAATGAATTGATTTCTCCACAACACTTTAACTGAGGCTATCTTTTTGGTTCTCAACTTGCGAATCAGACAATCAAGGATTTGGACTAGAATTTCTTCATAGGTTAAGCTATCCTTCACTCCAATGCTCTCCACAGGGATCACCAAATTAGGATCTCCCAAACATTTCTTCAACATCGACACGTGGAACACTGGATGGATTTTGTCTAACTTGGAAGGCAACTTTAATTCATAAGCAACCTTCCCAATCCACTTCACAATTTGATAAGGTCCAATATAGTATGGAATTAATTTACCCTTCTTCCCAAATCTCATGACACCTGTCATGACCCAAGCCTAGAGCCTAGACGTGACATAGCGCATAGGGAACCTGAAGGGACCCCAAGAAAGCCTCTTAGCATATCATTACACATCCTTGATCGCGGAATCATAAAACAAAAATAAGAGATAATAAAAGGGAACATAGGGCTAAGGGACTATCATAAAGTATCAAAAGAGTCAAAGAGAGTCAAGCTTATAGCATCATTACATAACTTGTCCAATAACACCTCTACACTTAGAATTGAGCGGGCGCCAAGAGAACTTTTCGGGCTCACCCTTAGAGTCAAAATCATACAAATATATAGTGAAAGTCTTTACATAACACAAGAACAAGAGATATCATCCCTGGAGTTGAGGACTCACCCAAACTTGCTTTGAGAAGATGATACTAGCCACATGGAGGATGAGGATGATCATGAGGAGCTCCGGTTCCTACATGGTAACATCAAGGCATAGAGTATGTGTTAGTATGTTTGAATGTACTAAGTATGCAGGATGCAATGCAACAAGAATCTTGAGCCATAATAACAAGATGCTTAATTATAATCAATAAACATAAGCTCAATATGTCATGAGTAATCAATGCATAGGATGAAACATGCTTAAGGATAATCGTACTATCATATCTTGTTTTACACCATAAAGTAACATAAATAGATCATCCAACTACCTTGAACTAGAGGGTGAGGGATATAGCACACGTCATAACCCCTTCTACAAGGCAATGGGTAGTACATGAGGGTAGAAGAGTAGCATAGGTCATAACCCCTTCTACAAGGTAATGGGTAGTAGATGAGGGTAGAGGAGTAGCATACGTCATAACCCCTACATGTAAGCATGAGACAATACAACATACTAAATTGCACATAAGGGAGAGGCATACCACGTAGTTCATAACTCCTGCATGTGAGTACATAACATTGAATCGCATGTGAGGGTGAGGCGGACCACATAGTTCATAACCCCTTCATATTAGTAAAAGATATTGCATAACAACAAATCATATATGAGGGTAAGGTGTACAACATAGTTCATGACCCCGTCATGTAAAGATTCGGCCTTGTACTAGAGGATAAAGCATATAACATAGTTCATAACCCCTTCTAGTAAGCTTCACAATTCACAAGAGCATAAAACTTAGCATAAGAACTCAAAAACTCATCAACAATCGAGACTTGTAAAAATCATGCATTAGATCATCAATAACTCTAAGAATCCTTGTCAAAACATTTTATCA
>JAPFFP010082185.1:0-22202 GCA_026153255.1 Solanum medicagineum | reverse complement strand
AACCGTGTGGTGTGGCACGGGCCGTGAGGCCCTCCGTGAGGCTTCCGGAGCGAACATTATTCTAAGTGTAAAATTACCATCTCATAACTTTCACAAAATGTTCAAAGTATGGTTTGACGGAGCAGTAAAAGGACCATGTAACTTCACACGACCCATGAACCAGTCCGTGAGGTGATACTTAGGCAAAAATTCCAAGTGTTGGCCAAGTTTCCAATTTCCAGAAATTATCTATGTGTTGGTTCATGGGCACTCCACACGAACCGTGGAGTGCCACACAACCCGTGTAACCTGAAGTGAGGTGACACTTTATTAATTTTTCTCTCCATTTATTAATGCCGTTTTCGTGAATTTAGTCCATTCTAATGACCTTTTTAGACTTCCAATGCTATCTTAACCTCCCCAAAAGTTCTAAACCTTATTCCAAAGGATCAAAGTCATTACTCCCAACTTGAATACACTCTTAAATTCTCTCCAAAGCTTTCATCGAAACCCCAATACAAATTCAAGGAAACTCAAGCAAGTTTTAGATTCCAAGACCCACTTCCAAGCTTCAAGTCTTTTACAACCCAATTCCAAGAAATTCATAGTCTAAGGTATGTCAGTTTCATTCATGGGTACCTTTCACCTATGAAGCTCAATCTTTCTTTTTATGAAATTTTCATGTTTCCATGTTATGTTGCTTATGGTTATTACTCATTATGGACTATTATTAAAAGTTATGTTTGGGTTTCATGAAATGTTGATTGAAAACACATGTTCATCTATTTTAAGCATATGTTATGAGATGGTTTGTCTATTGTGACTATGCATGTTTTGAGTTATGAAACTATGACCTATGATGAGATTTGATAGGGGATTTCAATGTATCTTGCATGAGGGTGGTACAAAGTGTTAGTGGGTTGACTTACATTGATTTTTCTTCACATTATTTCACTTGAATTGCATGATTTTGAACTAGGATTATACACCCATCAAGTGTTTGATAAAATGTCTTGTTAAAGGATTCTTGAGTCATTGATGATCTGTTGCATGGCTTATGAGTCAAGTGCTTTATGATGATGAAAGGAATGTACATATGTGTGCTTAAATCATGTAAAGCACCTATGGATTTGCAATTGAATTGTTGGGCTCTCATATTTATTGTGTTCTTGGGAAAATGAGGAGTTCTTTGTTGATACTTGAATGTGATGGTTTGATGAGCTATTTTCATGACTCCTACTGAAAAGGTTATATCATAAGATATGGACATTCTATAAGATCTACTAAAAAGGCCATGCCATTAGGTAGAATGACTCATGGCTCCTACTGAAAAGACTATATCGTAAGGTAAGGACGTCCTATAACACCTATCGAAAAGGCTATGCTGTAAGGTATAATTCATGGTTCTTACTGAAAAGATTATATTGTAAGGTAGGATAACTAATAGCTCCTACCTAAAAGATATATCATAAAGTAGGGGACGTCTTATACTACCTACTGAAAAGACTATATCCTAAGGTAGGGGTATTCGTAACACTCTCCGAAAAGGTTATACCACATGGTGAGTGGGTGACTATGTGGCCTATCTCAAGTATGTTGGTGTAAGGTTCAAGCATACATATATTACATATTAAGTTTATGTTCCTAGATTATGATTAAGCATGTTTTACCTCAAGCATTGATCATGCATGTCATATTATTATTATACTTGCCATTGCCTATGTATATGCATTTTGACTGTATTGTCTATCTCTTGTTGCATTGCATCTTACATACTTAGTATATTCAAATGTACTAACATATACTCTATGCCTACATGATGTTTCCCTGTAGGAACCGGAGCTTCTCACGATTATCCTCCCCCTGGCTAGCTTGGACATCTTGAAGATAAACTATTGGTGAGTCCTCAAGTTCGGAGACACTAGTTTTGCACTCTTACTCTTGTTATCTCATTATGTTGAACTCTGACAATAAGAAGGTGAGCCTGAAAAGTGTCTTGGCCCTCGTCCAATCTATGCTAGAGGTGTTGTTGGACAAGCTGTGTAATTATGATTTGAGCTTTGAATCCTTATGATTTATGCTATTAAAGACTTTCCTTTGTCCCTTATCCTTATTTATACTCTCTTGATGTTGTTTATTTTGCTTCCTCGACCAAGGATATGTGTGTGACATGCTAAGAGGCTGGTTTGGGTTTTCTTCGGGTTCCTCATTTACCGTGTCATGTCTAGGCCCTAATCTTAAGTCATGACATCTGGGGTTACCCTCATAGTCATAAGTTTCCTACATAATAAGAGTCAATACAGAGCATAAATTAAAAGAAGCATGTCCTCGGAGTTGAGGACTCACCAACTTGCTTTGGGAGATAGTACTAGCAAAATGGAGGAGGAAGATGGTCAAGTGGAGCTATGGTACCTACATGGTAACATAATGTAGCAATGGAGTATGCGTTAGTAAGTTTGAATGTACTAAGTATGTAGGATGCAATGCAACAACAGATAGATAACACAGGCAAACTGCATAATCATAAGCAATGGATATCATAATAACAATATGATATGTATGAATGATGCTTGATGTAAAACATGCTTATATAGAACATGTTACATATTTAGGAAGAGACCATCATCATAGACCAAGAAACTTAGTACTTGGAATCCAAGGTAAACCACCCCTTGGAGGTGTTTGAGGTTTCAACCCCTTAACTTGGTTAATGGGTTTGCCACCCCCCATCAAGGTGTTTGAGGTATCAACCCCTCAACTTGGTTAATGGGTTTACCACCTCCCATCAAGGTATTTGAGGTATCAACCCCTCAACTTGGTTATAGTCAACTTGCAACACTAAAGATACCTTTCATGGAATCAACACACATATATACATTTCTTTCATTATCATAAAGTTACTTAGTTCATAGGTCATGCAATAGATCATCAATAGCTCAATACTTTAAAACTGGACAATTTATTAAACACTTGACAGTTGTATAATGCTAGTTAAAATCATGCAATTCAAAAGTGAAATCATGTGAGAAAATCAATGTAAAACCACCCACCAACACTAGGTCATACCCTCATGCAAGATACATCAAAACACCTCCTCAAATCTCATATGAGATCTTAAATTCATACCTCAAAACATGCATGGTTGAACAGTATTTCATAACAACCCCAACATAGTTTACAGTCAAATTACATGGTAAAAAGCAACCCATAGATAATATAGCTTGAAAACATGCAATTTATATCAAAAGGGAGGTTGGGCACCATGGGTGAGAGGACCCAATGGTTGAAACCCACATACCTTAGACCTTGAGTTTCTTGAAATTGAGTTGAGAAAGAATTAAAGCTTGGAATGGGGTCTCAGACCAAAACTTGTTCTTGAGTTTTCTTGAAATTGTATTAGGGTTTTGGTAATGGCTTTTGAGAAGATTTGAGAGTGTATTCAAGTTGGGAGTGATAACTTTATCCTTTGAGATAGGGTTTAGGTCTTTTGCGGAGGTTAAGATAGCATTAGAAGTCCAAAAAGATAATTAGAATAAATAAAATTTATGAAAACGCCATTAATGAAACAGAGAGAAAAATTGAAAAAGTGTCACCTCACTTGAGGTTACACGGGTCGTGTGGAGTGCCCGTGAGATGATACTTAGTCAAAATATTTGAAGTTGGGACACTTGAAAAAAGTAAGCTTCATCGTCGTTCCACGGACTGCGTGGTGCTACACGGTCATGTAGTGGCCCGTGGAGTTACACTTGGAGGAGAAAAAAGGTTCGCAGGCCCCCACGCCAAGGACTACAACTCATGAGGCTTCCACGGCCCATGAGGATGGCCATGGAACTACACTTAGCCAAGAACTTTCTCCCACGCCCACTAGGCCTCACTTGCACACTTCCACAGCTAGTCACACGGTCAGTGGCAAGCGACACTGCCTGTGACATTGGCAGTGCCCTATTCCTTAGGCTAAAAATGGCCTTTTCCATCTCAAGACAGTCCACATGGCTCGTGCAAAGGCTCACTGTCCGTCTAAGTGCACGTGTGAAATCACTGCGCGGGAAGGTCTCACGAATATGGTCATAACTCCTTCATTTGATCTCGGAATAAGGTGAAACCAAGTGTGTTGGAAAGATAACTCAAAGGGAATTCATATGACGTGTCGTGGGTCATCCAGTTCTTTGTGTGATAAAAGTTATGCTCATTTAAAGTTGACCTTGGAACAAACCAACACCTAAAACTCAACTCATAGGAAAGTCTTGAGCTCGTCTAAGTGCTAGAAGTTTCCCCTCGACCCTAATACACTCCCCACCTAAAAAAATGAGGATTGAAACATGGATACATAAATGGATTCACAGTATGTCACACACTGGACTGCATCCTTGGTATGACGTGGACCCATCGCACAGGCAATATTTGTACTGCTCCGCGCCCCAGGCGTGTCACGGCCTTGGCACGAACAACACTGTTTTTCAAAAATTAATGAAAATTATTTTTCGCTACGGGTCCTCTAAAATCTGGGTTATACCCATCTCTCACTCAATTTTTCCCCCGATCGAGAATATGAAGTTGGATTTTCTATATCACGCAAAGGTTTAGAGATATATGAAAATTACGATTATGGACACTTCCAGAGTATATTTTGGGGCGTTTCAATATCTTTCCCTTGGGAAAATTCATCCTCGAATGTCAAAGAAACATGCATAAAAGAAGTAATCATGAAGATTTCAGCCTGTCATGGATACAACAAATGCATTTAAATATCACTTGTTCAAAAATTTCAACATGAATGTCAAAAATCCCCATAAACTTGCTACCATGAACATTAATGCAAGCAAAATGACATAAGCACTAAAACTTAAGACTTGAAATCATATAGGGGACTTAAATTAGTACTTTCGGCTTGATTAGAGTGGAAGAGATAAGGGTATCACTTTCTCATGTCCACCTCGGCTTCCCATGTGGCAATTTTAACTTGTTGATTCCTCCAACGAACCTTGATGGAAGCTAGATCTTTGTTTCTCAACCTCTTCACTTGTCTATCCAAAATCTCCACCGGGACCTCCTCATAGGTCAAATTATCTTCTACAACACCCACAACATCCAAGGGCACTATAGCACATGGGTCACCCATACACTTTCTCAAGATGGACACATGGAAGACCAGATGAACCATATTCATCTCCATACACAACTCTAACTCATATGCAACCTTACCCACTCTCCTCAAAACTCTATAAGGACCTACAAACCTTGGGCTTAATTTTTATTTCATGCCAAACGGGACCACTCCCTTGATGGGTGAGACTTTCAAGTAAACCCAATCACTAACCTTATACTCAAAATCCCTTCTCCTCACATCAGAATAGGACTTTTGCCTACTTTGGGATGTTTTCAATCTCTCCTTTATCAATCTCACCTTCTCCAATGCCTCCATGACCAAATCCGGACTTAGCAAAGCCATCTTCCCCACTTCAAACCACCCAACTAGGGATCTACAATGCCTACCATAAAGAGCTTCAAAGGGAGCTATACCAATGCTTGAGTGGTAGCTATTGTTGTAAGCAAACTCAATAAGTGGGAGATGTTCATCCCAACTATCCTTAAACTCCAAGACACAAGCTCTAAGCATATCCTCAAGAGTTTGGATAGTCCTCTCGTCTTGAACATCCATTTAAGGATGAAAGGCCGTGCTAAGCTTGACCTTGGAACCAACAGCTCTTTGGAATGATCTCTAAAAGTAAGAAGTGAATTGAGCACCACGATTCGAAATGATAGACAAAGGCACCCTATGCAATCTAACCAACTTATGTATATACAACTTGGCATAATCTTCGGCACTATAAGTAGTTTTGACCGGTAGAAAGTGAGCCGACTTTGTCGTTTTATCCACAACAACCCAAATAGAATCAAAATGTTTCCTAGTCTTGGGCAACCCAACCACAAAATCCATGTTGATCTCTTCCCACTTCCAAGTAGGAATTTCTATATCTTGGGCTAGGCCAACGGGTCTTTTATGTTCTGCTTTGACATGTTGGCAATTGTGACATCCGGATATGAACTTGGCAATATCTCTCTTCATACCACCCCACCAATCCACCTCCCGCAAGTCTCTATAGATCTTTGTAAAATCAAGGTGAATGGAATAGGATGAATTATGGGCCTCATTCAAAATCAATTCTTTCAAGTCATCCACATTTGGCACACACAATCTACCTTGGTACCTAAGGGCACCATCTCCCCCTTGGGAGAAAACCTCCACTTTCCCATCCTTCACCAAGGCCTTCAGCTCTAACAAGACGGGGTCAAGATCTTGTTTTTACTTTACTTCCTCAATCAAAGAAGATTTAGAACCATACACAACCACTACACCACCATTTTCAACCTCATGCAACCTAAACCCCCAATCTAGCCAACCGATGGACCTCTCTAGCCCCCTCCTTGCCACCATGCTCAACATGAGCTAGACTATCCATGGACACTCTACTTAGAGCATTGACCACAACATTAGCTTTTTCCCGGTGATAATGCGCGCACATATCATAATCTCAAAGGAGCTCTAACCACCTTCTTTGTCTCAAGTTAAGATCTTTTTTGGTGAACACGTATTGGAGAATCTTGTGGTTGGTAAACACATCAACATGAACCCCATATAAGTAGTGATACCAAATTTTCAAAGAGAATATGGTGGCTACCAATTCAAGATTGTGGGATAATTCTTTTCATGTACCTTAAGTTGCCTAGAGACATATGCTATCACCTTACCATTTTGCATTATAACACACCCCAATCCATTCCTTGAGGCATCACAATATATCACGAACCCTTCCAACCCTATCAGTAGAGCCAAGATAGGAGCAGAAACAAGCTTATCTTTCAAAGTTTGAAAACTCTTCTCACATTCATCGGTCTACATGAATTTTGCCTTCTTTTGGGTCAACTTTGTCATATGAGAAGCAATAGAAGAGAAACCATTTGCAAACCTCCGGTAATGACCCACCAATAACAAGAAACTCCTAATATCCAATGGAGTCAAGGGTCTATGCCAATTCCTAATCACCTCCGTCTTCTTAGGATCCACATTAATGCCATCACCGGAAACCACAAGCCCTAGAAAAGCAACCTCTTTCGACCAAAATTCATATTTTTCATATTTTGCATACAACTTCTCCTCCCTCAAGATATACAACACCACCCTCAACTGATTCACATGCTCCTCCTCACTAGGGAATAAATTAAGATATCATCAATACAATCCGCCACAAACATGTCAAGGTAGTGTTTAAAGAACCTATTCATGAGATCCATAAATATAGTCGGTGCATTAGTCAACCCGAAGGACATAACCACAAAGTCAAAGTGCTCATACCTAGTCCAGCCATTTTGAAAATATCACAATCCCTCACTTTCACTTGGTAATATCCAAACCAAGGATCAATCTTAGAAAAGTGACTAACCCCTTGAAGTTGGTCAAAAAGGTTATTAATCCTTGATTGAGGGTACTTGTTCTTTATGGTAATCCTATTAAGTTGCCAGTAATCAATGCACATTCTAAGAGAACCATCCTTTATCTTCGGGTAACTTACTAGGCCTTATGAAACCTTTCTCCAACAAATCCCTTAATTGATCCTTTAACTCCTTCTATTTCACCAAGGCCATTCGGTAAGGGGGAACGAAAATGGGTTGAGTATCGGGAGGGAGATCTATATTAAAGTCTGTTTCGCTTTCAGGAGGAACCGAGAAGCTCATCGGGAAAGGTATCAAGAACCTCATTAACCACTAGAACCGACTCAATAGGAAGGACTTTGGACTCAACATCCCTAACCCTCATAAGATGATAAAGGCAACCCTTATAAATCAACTTTTGGGCTTTAAGAAAAGAAATAAATCTACCTTTGACCACCACATCATGACTTTCCCAATCAAGGAAAGGCTCATTAGGGAATTGGAATTTAACCCTATGGGTTCTACAATTAATAGAAGCATAATATGCATGCAACCAATCCATCCCAAGAATGACATCAAAATCCACTATATCTAATTCAACAAAATCACAAGGCAAGACTTTATACAATATCAACACAGGACAATTTCTATAGACTCTTTTAGCAACAATGGACTCAGCAATTAGGGTAGACACTTCATAGGGTTCACATGACAATTCGGGGGACACATGAAGCTTTTTGGCAACAAAAGGAGTAATGAAAGAAAGACTGGTACCCGGATCAATCAATGCATACACATCAAAATAGAAAACCTTTAACATACCGGTGACGATATCGGGCACCTCATATACCCCTTCTCTTCCTTGAAGAGCATAAAATCTATTTTACCGTAGAGCACCCCCTTGTTGGCCTCCCTTAGCCCTTGGACCTGCATTTGCAACTTGGCCTTGTGGATGTCCATCTCTACCTTTGTTTTGAGCATGAGGACAATCAATAACTTTGTGACCCATTTCACCACAAACAAAGCAAGCAGTAGAATTTCTCAATTAAGGACCACTATGATTCCTTTCAGACCTTGGGCATATAGGATTTTTCATTCCACCATTATCCCCTTGGAACGTTGGGTTAGAAACACTATCATTGGAAAACCTTTTGTTAGGAGTATTAGATGACCCTTGACCTTGAAACTTGTGGCCTTGAGGAAACTGGCTGCCCTTGGGACTTGGAAACCACCTTCAAAACGATCCCTCTTGGACTCACTACTTCTTCTTTTTCCAAGTTTTTCCCCCTTTAGTTGCTCGACATAAGTCATGAGATGGGACAAATCCATATCACCTACTAGCATGGCAGTACGACACTCCTTATTGACTAAGTCGGACACTCCTGACGCAAATTTGTTCATTCTTGACCTTGGATCAGCTATAAAATGGGGAGCATAATTGGGTAGCTTGTTGAACTTGAGGGAAAATTCCCTCACACTCATGGAACCTTGCTTAAGGTTCATAAACTCCATCATCTTAGCCTCCCTTAGTTTGATATGAATGAACCAGTTGAGGAATGCAGATTTGAACTCTTTCTGAGGGATAACATTATCATTCCCTTCTCCATCTTCCATTATACAAACCAAATTTGAGCTACCCCTTTGAGTTGGTAAGCCGCTAACTCTGTCTTTTCCTCCAAATTGACCCCTATGATGGATAGCACCTTGTACACCTCATCTATGAACTCTTGGGATCCTCATCCGTCTTGGACTCATGTAACTCCGGTGGATTCATTCTTGTGAAATCCCTCACCCTAGAAGCTGGAGTAGGAGCATGAAGGGCTGGGCCCCTTGGTTAATTTGGTTGGTCATAGCATGAGCCAACATTCTAATAGCATCTTGGAACTCATCTTGGAATACCCCTCCACCTTGAGGAGCTTGAAGGGCGGGAGGGGTCGGTTGCTCCTCGAGAGTATGGGTTCTCCTTAGTCTCCCTCTCGGAATCGGCATGATCTAGAAGAGCAAAGAGCATTTGTTAGGGGAAAAGCCTTACACTTACATCTACAGCACGATATAGAGCATGAAGGAGTGAAACATTTCCTGAAATACCTCAGAGCCTCCTATTCATAGCTATGGGGTGCTTCACAACCATGAATAAGACTCTAATTGACGCGATGTGCTGGATTCCGAGGACCACTAACAACCTAGTGCTTCGATACCAATTTTTTCATGACCAAAACCTAGGGCTTAGACGTGATATGGCGAATGGGAACCCGAAGGGACCCGAACAAGCCTCTTAGCATATCAACTACACATCCTTGGTGGCAGAAGCAAAGTAAACAACAACAAAAATATAATAAAATAGGAAGCAGAACTAAGGAAAAACTTGATATTTATAAAAACATAAAGAGTCAAGCTCATAGCATAAGTGCATCATAATATCTAACAAACCTCTAACATAGAATGGAGCATGGCCAAGACACTCTCCGGGCTAACCCTCATAATAACAAGTGTTCAACATAGAGAAGTCTCAAAATAGAAAGAATAAGGTAGATAGTATCCTCGAACTTGAGGACTCACCAAAGCTTATTTCCAAATCAACTAGCCACGTGGAGGATGATCAAATGGTGCTCTGATCCCTATATGGTAATACCATGTAGTTATAGAGTATGTGTTAGTACGTTTGAATGTACTATGTAAGATGCAATGCAACAAGACATAAGCCAATATAGTCAACATGCATAATCATAAGCAATGGATAAATATAATCTCAATATGGCATGCATGATTAATGCTTGAATTAAAGCATGCTTGTAAATCATTCATCTTGCATAATATATATAGTATACACACATGTGGGAAGCAACCTCAATTGACATAGACCAAGTAGCTACAACTTGGAACTCGAGGCATGACACTCCCTCGGTAAGGTGGAACAGGCATGACACGCCTCGACTAGGTGTGGTCTACTTGCCAAGGCAAACCAAACATGATAACATGACTAGATGGATCCACTAGTAGAGCAAGGGTAACAATCATAATCCTATGGTGCCACATAGTTTAGAGACTAAAAACTTTATGTAAAGACCCCTTGAATCGAGCCCCCATTCTAAGCCTCAATCGGTGCTAAATCAAATCTAATGGAATACTTGAAATAATCATAACTTTTATAGCTTGAAAGAAACATGGAAGCATGACATGAGTTGCTCTTGAAACATGCTTGACCTCTAGTTTTGAGCCTAACTTGAAACATGAGAATAGATTATAATCGTATATGAACCCTTGCTTTAACATGAATGGCTCACAAGAGGTAAAAACCTTGAAATAGGACTTAACTTGTAAAATCATAGATAATTTTTATGAATTCAATACATACTTGAAAGCCTTAATCATCATATAGTCACTTGACTTGTAAATCATAAAATAGATCATCAATAACTGGAGAATTTCTTGACTTGACATTTTATCAAACACTTAGTGGATTCATGATACTAGTTCAAAATCATGCAATTCAAAAGTGAAATAAGATAGGAAAACTTAATGCAAATCAACCCACTGTCATGACCCAAAAATGGACGTGATGTCACTCGTCTTATCCCACCAAGACAAGTCAGCCTAAAATCTAATTATACCAATAAAGTGCGGAAATATAATAAAAGTAAAAATAAAAATTTAATTACAGATAACACGCCAACTTAATTTAAAATTCCTAAAACCTGGTTGTCACGTGCACAAGCCTCTAATGTATTACAATAGATTTGAAACAAAAATACAAGTGTCAAATGATGTTGTCTCTAGAGTAGAACACGATCATAAATAAGAGAAGGAGGATTCGTGAGATGACGAATAGCTACCCCACTAATCTCCATAGAAAGCCTCGGATAAAAAAAGAGAAAAGACAGTATCACGAAGATCTGAGCGCATAACCTACAAAAATGTAGAGGCAGGGGGTGAGTACCAACCACATGGTACACAACAAGCAAACTCCTAAACACAAGTCAAGTAATACAGAATACGAGTACTCCTAACTCTCTAACCAAACCTCCACAACTACAACAAACATAAAGTCAGTCCAATCTAACAGTTCACAATATACATAACATATAGTTCAATAACCACACCAATATTTATAGATAAACCACGTAAGGATAAAGTTCATTCATCATAAGTTCCACAAAAGGCACTTACAAGTTCATAAAAGACAAAGATATGTAATGCAATGCAAAGCAATGTCAAGTATAATGATGCATGTCTGACCTAGTGATATACACCCACTGTCTCTCAGTCTGGTACCCATGGGGGACTTATTAGTCCATATATCCATCACGGTGTGTGACACGACCCTCAAATCATAGTATTCGTCGCGACATGCGACAGATCCCTCGAATTATAGTATCCATCGCGGCGTGCGACACGTTCCTCGAATTATAGTATCCATTGCAGCGTGTGACATGCCCTCGAAACGGTACATCCTCTTTAATTTCTTATTTCTCCTCAATTCACATAACCTTTGCCACAATCTTGTGTCATAATCAGCGCAATTAGACATATTCACATATATAATGATGAGATGATCATTTTTCTAACAATGCACAATTTACAACAACACGATCATGATACAACATCAATAATAAATCAATAAATCTTTCAAATCATTCTCGACATCTCACATATCAACATATGAACAAGTTGCATTTTCTTATCCCCTTTTCATCATCAGGATCATTCAATAAGAATAAGTCAAGCCGTCATCAAGTCCTATTAATATCGAACACAAACAACAAGGAAATACACGATTCTATACACTTAACAAGAGTCTCGAAATTCACTTGCCTTAATAATTGAACACTCACTGTGGGACTTGAGCCTTTCACATTCGAATAGAATTTGAAGCATCACGATCTAGTCAAATAAATTATCACAATAAAATTTTGAAATCAACAATTCCCATATTACTATACGTCTAGCCTAGGCCCAAAAACTAACCAATTCCATAGACAGTCCCCAAAATTCCAAACCTAAGGTTAACTATTATGTAATAAAATACCACTATAATTTAATCTTTTATCTCAATATAAAATAAAATTAACTGAAAATAAGGATCCGTCACCGTAGCAATGATGAAGAACCCATACAATTAAGACAAGAACATATGTTTCTACTAACTAATTCAATGTACTATTTTGTCATCATTACTTCCCCCACTTCACTTACTGCACATTGTCACCACCATGAAAAACATTTATGTTTATCACCTATAAACTATCAATTATGTTTCCTGACATTCAACCCAAACATTAAAATAACTTCTTTTATCTCCTTTCTTTCACAAATCATTTAATATATAAATATTAATATAACTCTACTCATATACAGGAATACACAGAGTTTAAGTGGATTAAAATCACACCTGATTTGATTTGGTTGTCTTCAACAATCGCCATACAATGTGTATTAAGCGGCTACTATGGTGTTATAACCTAAGAATTAATAAACTTCTTTTTACAATTTTACCCATGGCTTAAGTACATGGGGTATTAAATAGATTATGGACTTGGTCCATGACCCACTTACTAAAATTAATTATTAAAAAACTTTATTTTCTTAATTAAATAATCACAGCTATCGAATAATTCAAAAATATCCATTTAAAATTTACGAGAGGGGTACTTTATGAAAGTAATAGGAGTAATTCTCAAAATAATCTAACAGGTTATTACAATATTCACCAGTAAAAATCATGTTCATCCTCAAACATAAAGTAGAAGAAAGAGAAGGAAGAACAATCGACATTACCAAAATCCTAAGTTATGATCTTTGAAAAATCAATATTCATATCTCCAAGTAAGTTCCTCCTTCAGACCATTGCATCAAAATAGACTATTAAGAACTGAACTTTCGAATCAAATAAGCATTGGTGTCGTTGTGATAATCGTATCATGATCCTCCTTAATATCCACCCGATCTATGAAATCATAATAGAGATTCTGACCGTTATTTGTACAACATTATTCTTATCATCATCTAATCATTTCATACATATTATGACAACTTTAGTAATAGCAGCTTGCAGATTTACAAAATTCATTATCTAGTCATCCCTTTAATATTCCACTTTCAATTGTCGAACCGCTTTAGATAGCATATATGCCACATAAATATTATTTCTATTGTGACAAAAAATATCCACTCACAATAAAAAATCTAGAATCTTTATTTTAAGGTACGAGCTAATATCGACAAATTAAAGAAATTGAGGTACAAGTTAAAATAAAGATTCTAGTTTTTTTTATTGTGAGTGGATTTTTTTTCACAATAGAAATAATATTTGTATGGTATGTACGCTATCTGAAGTGGTTCGACTATTGAAAGTGGAATATTAAAGGGATGGCTAGATAATGAATTTTGTAAATCTGCAGGCTGCTATTACTAAAGTTGTCATAATATGTATGAAATGCTTAGATGATGATAAGAATAATGTTGTGCCAATTAAGGTCAGGATCTCTATTATGATTTCATAGATCGGGTGGATATTAAGGAGGATCATGATTGACTATCACAACGATACCGATGCTTATTTGATTCGAAAATTCTGTTCTTAATAGTCCATTTTGATGGGATAGTCTTAAGGAGGAACTTACTTGGAGAGATAAATATTGATTTTTCAAAGATCATAACTTAGGATTTTGGTAATGTCGATTGTTCTTCCTTCTCTTTCTTCTACCTTATGTTTGAGGACGAACATGAATTTTAGTGGTGGATAATGTAATAACCGATTAGGTTATTTTGAGAATTACTCCTATTACTTTCGTAAAGTACCCCTCTCGTAAATTTTAAATAGATATTTTCTTAATTAAATAGTCACAAAATTGTGTTTATCATATTGAATCCATCATGACTCTTTCCTAAATAATACATTTTTTTCATAAATTCAATCACTAGCAAAAGTTATGTTTTCTATTATTTGATGAGTAACGTGATTGTATGAAACAATGTAGAATATGTTGAGACACTGCTCAAATAGAAATGAAAAGAGCTAGAGTCACAAATAAATAAATTAGCGAGTTATAGGGATATTTACTTTGACGATAAAGGTTTAAAATGTATCTTTTGAGACAGTAGAAAATTGAACTTAAGCCATGTGACTTCATTTGTTTTTTCTTTGGTTATGGAGGTAGTGTTACGTATCATTGATCTTGATTAGAAAACTATTGTATGATATTAATATAATAACCTGTTAGGTTATTTTGAAAAGTACTCCTATTGCTTTCATAAAGTACCCCTCTCGTAAATTTTAAATGGATATTTTTGAATTATTCGATAACTGTGATTATTTTCTTAATTAAATAATCACAGTTATCGAATAATTCAAAAATATCCATTTAAAATTTACGAGAGGGGTACTTTATGAAAGTAATAGGAGTAGTTCTTGAAATAACCTAACGGGTTATTACACCCACCAACACGTAGTAAAATCCTCGTGTGGGTACCTTGAAATCCACCATCAAAACTCATGTTAGATCATAGTTTCATAGCTCAAAACATGCATAGTGTCAATAGATATAATCAAATCATGATATAATCTTGAAATAGATAGTCATGCATAATCAATCAATATTTCATAAAACTCCAACATGATTCATGCTTATAATTCATAATAAGAGATACTCATAGGTAATACAACTTGAAGACATGCAATTTTCATGAAAAGGAAAATTGGCTCCATGGGTGAAAGGACCCAATGGATGAAACCCACATACCTCAAACTTGGGTTTTCTTGAGTTGAGCTAGAAGGAAACTTAGAGCTTGAAGTGAATCCTTGAGTTCTAAAGTTAAGCTTTAGATCCTTGAATTTGGAATGAGATATTTGGTTAAGTCTTGGAGAGGTTTTTGAGAGGGTCTTGTATGATATAGAGTTGAAAAATGGCTAAGTATAGGTGATTTCACGCTTAAGTGGGCATGGGGTTATGACCCCAATGCCCTTGGTCGAAATAGAAAAATCAAGGAAAAACTTACACTGGTCTGCGTCCTTGTTGTGACGCGGACCCGTCGTGCAAGCAACATTTGCGCTGCTCTGTGCTCCAGGCACGTCACGGCCTGGGCAAGGACAGACACTATTTTTCAAAAATTAGCAAAAATTAATTTTCGCTACGGATCCTCTAAAATCCGGGTTATACCTATTCCCTACTCAATTGTGCCCTCTGATCGAGAATATGAAGTCGAATTTTCAATATCTCATACAGATTTTTTATATGAATAAAAACTACGATTATGGGCATTTTCGAAGAACATTTTAGGGCGTCTCATCAAGATTCAAGAATTGAGGATAGGAACAACCTTAACGGACAACGCTCACATAGAGAAAATGAAAAGAAAGGGTATGAGGCACTTGAGCCTCCTCACACATTTCAATCCAATACCTAGTTTGTAACATATAGAGGAATAAGACATCTTTCTTGAGCATCTTCTTACTCGTGTCACTGTGATCATGGTTCTTGGATATTATTGTTGATAAGTTCATACTGAAGTGGCATTAATACTTTAGTATTCATCCTAATAAACCTGTCTTTTTTATAAAATTTCCCCTTTTTATGCTGCCTCAGGTTTTAGGGAGTATAGGTATCCATTATCCAACAATGAAAATTCATGGTTATTTGCACATCTAATATCATTCTAAGTTGCTATTCATCTTTGTACCCATTTAAGAAATATTTCTAAAAATATAATCTCTTAAAACTTGAATTAACAAAAAGCTTAGATTATATTATACTTCTCCTACCTAAAATAGTTGAGTAGAAAACTTGAATTGCATATTAAGCACCTGTACGATTCACATTCAAATTCAGTAAACTACAATTTGTTAACTTAGGAGTCCAATTTCAGCCAAATTTCTAGTATATTAATGCAACCAAAAAACTTTACGTAATACAAAAGTTAATGAATTGAAAACTAAATTGTATGAGTCTAAGCAAACCAACTCAAACGCAAAAAGATGTCTGGTGATGAAAAGATAATCAGTTTATTATACAGTTTAATTAACAAATAACATATTCTTTTAGTGCCCATAACCTAACAAGTTGGACAATATAGATCAATACTGTATCAAGAATTAAATGAAGACCATTGTTTTTCTTAAACTAGAACGTTTCTTATTCTTCAACTTTCTTGAGCTTTGTGAGAACAACTTGATGTAGAAACATGCCACCAAAATCATCACTAAGCCTGAAATAACCTGATTAGTTGCAACCAAGTGACTAAGGTATGCACGGATTCTCAATGTAAATGGCAAATAACTGCTACTCTCCTCTTGCACATGGGACAGTTGTTCTCGATCATGTTCCACTCTTTGAGGCAATCGATATGGTAAATATGGCCACAATCGATTCTTGCAAGTTTTTCCTTGTCAGAATACTCCTCCTAAGACACAATTGATACCCCCAAAAAGAAAAATGGTTGGCCAATATATCAAACTTAACAGGGGTGGGGGTGAGGGTGACTATAAAAAAAAACAAAAATTAGCTATGAACTTCATCGCCAATTTGTTGCTAAATCATTCGTTACAATGAATTTTGCTGTTTAGCTATTAAATTTGTCCATAGATAATTTTTATTTTTAAGTTGTAGGTTGAGTGTCAGACTTTTGATATTACATGCTTCTTACCAAACATATGCTACAATGCTCCTTCGTCTCTGGACATGTTGAATTTCTCTCCCTGTACTCATGCAGATTAATGTTTAAGAAAGGAGTTCTTGCTTGAAATCCACCTTGAGAATGATCTCGGAGCTCGAAGAATATTGCCTAAAAGATATATAACACGTTATGTGCATATCATCCATTCAAGAAAAATGCAAGAATATTGAATTGAACACTAATAACTTATTTGAAGCATTACCCGTTCTATAATATATTGATCACTTAGCGCCTGCCTATCAACTTCAGCATCTCCCACTTTACCTTGATATTCCTGAAATATTAAACAAACTCATGAGCAGATTCATTGAACACAATACCGACTAAAAACATCATTAAAAATAATTGACTAGGACTGAAGATTCTATCCTTGGGTTTGGATTATACCAAAGTGAAAAGGAAATCAATGATAAGCTTTCTTTTTATTTTCTTTGTTCCATTTTTTAATGAGCAACAACCTCTAAATTGTGTAAATAACCTTTCATAGCAGAGAAAGGAACTTCTCCTAAACAAAGCATGTAACGTGGAGATGGTAATCGAACATTAATTTCATATAAATTAGGTTGAAGTGTGAATATGCTTTTAGATAGATGGTATACACATTTAAACATAGTGACAAAGTAAGCAAATGTCCAGTGTCTGAGTTTCACCTCAAC
Source organism: Solanum medicagineum (assembly GCA_026153255.1). Lineage (NCBI taxonomy): Eukaryota > Viridiplantae > Streptophyta > Magnoliopsida > Solanales > Solanaceae > Solanum > Solanum medicagineum. The sequence continues at coordinate 4,467 of JAPFFP010082185.1, read as the reverse complement.
ACATTACCAAAAAAAATCCACATGTTTGACCCTTTAAAAAAGAACGAAATTACATGTGACTATGTGTGTTGAAAGACATAATTAAATAAATAAAATAGCTCTCTCTAAAGATTTTAACTTTTATAACATATTTGACCAAGCTTTTGAATGGCCAAAAGTGATTTTTTTTCAACAAAGGTGAGGTATTTGGCAAAGATTTTTGGAGAAATTAAGTATATTTGGAGATTAATGTAAGTTCTTTTCCAGACGTCAAAAACATAGTTTCTCCCCCGAAGTACTTTTTCAAAAATACATTTAGAAGAAATGTTAAAATGCTTGCTCAAACAATAGTCGTTGCAGTAGATTTGAGGTCGGAATATCGATCGAGACGAAACATTGTGTGGAAAAGTGGTCTTGGTTAAATTTTAGGTCAATCGAATCAAAAGATGATTTTTCGGAGCAAAATTGCTTAACTAAAAAGTTCATTTTTCACTTTTATTCATAAAACGCACCCAAACATTGCAATTTACATTTTTGTTCATAAAATGCACTCCTTGAGTGCGACTTATGCTTTGTTTCATAAAATGCATGTCATGAATGCATTTTATGTATTCTGAAAGAAAATGAATTAAAATGGAATAAGTTAGCATCGCAAACTTGCTTAATCTTGGCATTATTTTTCAATTTTTGTTAAGGGGTATTCCTATTTTTTCTTAATACTTAACCCATGACTTCCTAAGGCCATTTTTGACTTTAAAACACTTCCTAAGTACATTCCTAATCACTTTAACTAAGGAGAGAAAAAGGAGGCTAGGTTCAAGAATTTTAAGCCAAAGTTTCATCGTTTGACTTTTCGGTCTTCATCCCAAGTATGTAATACTAAGTAAAGCATGAATTATGTTCTTCCATGTTCCCTAGATATGTGATTGGATGATTAGTGAATAATTTAGGTCTCCCCATGAATGAATCCTTGAACATTCTCTTTAAATCCCAAGGCATTCTTGCACAACCTTGCATAATTGATAGTTTTTAGGTATTAAAAACTTGTAGTAAATGATTTGAATTTTTTCTACATAAACCTTAACTATTTTTTTTTTTACTGTAATTGAATTTCTACAAGTATATGATTGGATCTAGAAGCATGAATTGCGAAACCCATGAATATGAATGGGATTGACTATGAATGTGGCCTTAATGAACCTTGAAGGTCCTTTATAATTTCATAACTTGAACCCAAATGATTGAATATAATTAAATGTTATTATAAATGCATATTGAAACCACTCTTGAAAGATGTGATGGGATTAATAGATGGTTTGTTGGTTGAGAGGTTTGATTGTGATAGAATTGATAAAGTGATAAGAGTGTGAATGAGACTCATTGATTGGATAGATTGAACTGAATCGGATAGTGTCTTTTGAGTATTGACTCTTGGGACTAGTATCAAGAATCAAATTGAGTATGAATAAATAACAATTTGAATACTATAATTATTTAGCCAAACGTCGTTGCGAATTGAACTGTAAACCCGATGAGTTTCTTATTTTTCCTTGAAGGGACTTGATTGATTGACTTGGATCCATGACTAGTTGATTCGTCCTTTACCCTGACAATGTATCTGATGGCTGTAGGAACATAAATGAGCTTGTTGTACGATTACTGACTCATAAGTGATTGTTGTTGGATAAGAAAAACTCCCAAATAGGTCATGATAGTACTCTAACTGATTGGATTGGATTGTATGATTGTTCTCTATCTAAGCTGAATTCTTATTTTAGACTTATGAGATTAGATTGAGTTCCTTATCTTCTCGGCTTGAGATTAATTGAGCTAATGTTATTCTACCTAGATGCAAGTTTCATTCTGCCAAATGACATATTCATACATTTTACGTATTGACATTCATTTGGGCTGCATCTTTTCATGATGCAGAGATAGGTATTAGAGAGCATCAATGGATACTTCGTTGAGGATCTTATTTACTATCTGTTGATCGGTGAGTTCTCTCCTGCATTTGGAGAATACCATTTATGTCTTTCCTACTTTTGAGGTAGTCTTTTTATTTTGATTTGAGGTAGCCATGATTTTGTCATTGACACCATCTATACAATAGAAATAGAGGCTTCATAAGCTAGATAGTGATAGGTTAATGTTGAGATCTTTATCTCTTTGATCTTCTTTAAAACTATTCTTATGTTATAGATTTGGAGTTTGATTGTTTGCCTATGAACTCAATATATTGAATTAGAATGTTGATCAAGATTGCCCACATTATTGTCTTTTTTATTCTACGTCTTCTACTGAAATGAATATGTGGTCAGGCGAAGTGGTTCGCTTGGAAGCCAGTAATGTTTCTGAGCATCGGTCATGCCTAGGGTATCCTCTCGGAGCATGACATGGCATTACATTTAAGCTATTGGAAATGTAATCACTACTTAGATTAAAAGGAAGTGCACTGCCTGGTGGAAACATTTCCATGAAAAATATGATGATTAACCTTTTGCATATTAATCATTTGTAAATACTAAGAAGGTAGAACTTTAAAATAGATTTAAAATAAAACTATGTACAAATTATAAAGTCTTTAAGAATTATTAACTAATTAATATACTTATAATTTTGGTCAGGTCAAGTGGTTCGCTTGGAAGCCGGTAATATTGTTGAGTGTCGGTCATGCCTAGGGTATCCTCTCGGATCATGACATGGCATTACATTTAAGCTGTTGGAAATGTAATCACTACTTAGATAAAAAGGAAGTGCACTGCCTGGTGGAAACATTTCGATGAAAAATATGACGATTGACCTTTTGCATATTAATCATTTGTAAATACTAAGAAGGTAAAACTTTAAAATAGATTTAAAATGAAACTACGTACAAATTAGAAAGTCTTTAAGAATTATTAACTAATTAATATACTTATAAATAATGAAAATAAAAATAATCATTGGACAACCAAAATATAGAAGAGGAGTGCAAGCTCAGTAAAGTGCGAAAACTTAACTGGAATAATGGTTTGCGTATGTTGATTGATCACATTCGTCGTTATCTCTCCATTATCAGTGTTAGGAGCATCAACATTTTCAATCAAGGAAGTCGATATCGAGCTCCCATCAACATTGAAGGTTCCATTGAAGGTCACATTATAAATATCAGAATTGTAGCTCTCCATCTAAGGTGCAACGAGAAATAATAAGTTATTTGATAGAATGATTGATTAAGATTTTGAAAACCTCTAATCTTCACTAATAGAGATAGGTAAGATTTGTGGAGAGTTGAAAATCTTTTTGTGATCTAAAAAATATACCATGGCATACACTGTATATGTCAGTGTGTACGTGTAGAGACAAGTAAAGTTAGCTAGACATATATGCCAACTGAATATAAATGAAAGGATATCTAATGCCTTTGCAAGTTTGGTATTAGAAATTGGTCCTATATTGTTACTGTAAAATCAAAACTAGTTGATTCACAACTATCGAGAGAATGTAACTTTTTACTAAACATGCATTCTTATTTTAGCTGTTACTCCTTATTTTCACTTCCTCTGTCCCTAACTTCAACATTTTTTATTTGAGTGGTTAAGTAAATTTGCGTTAGTGTCTCTAAGGAATGGGTAATGCTTTCTCATTCAAATTTGATGATTAATGGTGTTTAATATGCTTTGATGTACATAGATTCTATTTTAAAAACTTATAGAGTAACAACCAATTTGATAAACTTATATAGCTAATAAAATCAAAATTTTCACAAGGAAGGACTCTATGATAAAGCAATTCCAATGTTACAATTCCATACAAGAAATTTTTCTAGTTTTGCTACAAAATTGTCATAATTCACAAAAATTCTAAATCCATCTCTGGAGTTACTTGTACTAATCTTGAATTATAGTTATTTCATGTAAATCATTCCTCACTATTATATGAAAAGTTTTGTCGTTGTAGATAAGGATGTGAATTATATCTATATTTACTTGTATTAGTATTAAACTATAATTATTTAATTGCAAAGAACATGCAAAGCAATATTTACCTCAAGTGTGGCAAATGTTTTATTAAATAATCACGGTATAGAAAATCAATCATCTACCAGATCAAAAGCTTATTATTCAGCCACACAGTAAATGATATAGAAAACTATCATATATTAATATACCATTATATAAATAAATCCTAAAAGGGGTAGGGTGGAGAGAGGAGGAAAGGGAAAAAGGGGGAGGGGGTGGTAGAGATAAATATAGGACTCCATATCCTCACATACCCCAAACATGTGCAGAAATATTTGGATTTAAGAAACCCTAACAAATCCCCAAGGTCAACGGAGAAAAACTTCTAAAGATAAATTATAACAATTACAATTTAGAATACTTAAAGCAGAACAAGAAAAAAACTCTTGAATAGTATTCTAAAGAAATTTTACTAGGGATGACAATAGGATGGTATGGGCCAAGTGTCACAGCCCAACCTAGGGTTGTGATCAGTGCCCGATAG
>JAPFFP010082134.1:0-22216 GCA_026153255.1 Solanum medicagineum | reverse complement strand
TATTCTTATGGGATGACGACTGAGCACCGATGGATTGAGGGCTCCCTCTCTTTCCTTGAACTATGTGCTTAGTACAGATGTGAAAATCCTATCCGAAATGGGGTTTTCCATAAGGAAGGATGCTTCATACAAAATGGGGTTGCCTATAAGGTGAAGTATGATATGCTATATGTGAAAATCCTATTCGAAATGGGATTGCCCGTAAGGTGAAGTATGGTTTACCTTTGGCAAGTAGACCACCTCTTTACCGATGAGAGGATTTCATCGAGATTCCAAGTTATAGCTCCCTTGGTCTTACTCATGTTGGTTGAGGTCTCATCCCCACCATAATATGAGTATTTCGGATTTCATGCATCATGAATTTCATGGCATATTGTTATACTACACTTCTTTGGATATGATTCTTTCTATATTATGTGCCCTTGTCATCTAACATTGAATGCAGATCTGATAAATCATATGCATTGCATGCCCGCATACCTAGTACATTCAAATGTATTAGCACATACTTTTTGCCTACATGATCTAATCATGTAGGGATCGGAGACTACCTTCATCCACCGTTGGACGACAAGATTTGATGTGAGATACTTGTTGTGGTGAGTCTTATCTTCCAAGGACAAGCTACAATTTCTCCACCTTATGATGCTTTTTCTTGTGTTATCTTTACTTTGAGGGTGAGCCGGTGACATGTCTTGTCCCCCGTCCCATCTTATGATTAGAGGCATTATTAGACTTCTTGTAGACTCTTGTCGAATCTATATGTTATGTGTTGTATTTAGAGGTTATGATTTTGGTTATCTATTTGATATGGCTAATATGGATTGATTACGAGAATTATGATAAGTATGTATGCTTTGATGTGGAAATGTAAAGATCCTAAGTCTAAAGTTTTCCCCATAGAGTGAGTCATACTCACCCGCCCCTTAGTCTTTATGTGCTACGTGTTATGTGAATCCATGTTAATCCACTTCCCTATGATATCTGCATAACGTGCGTCCTACTTTCTCGTCTCTTAGAACTATGTGTTTACTATTTATATACACTTCTGAACCGATGATTTGAATATGGATAATTTGAGGCTGGTTTGGGAACCCTTGGGTTTCCATTCGTCATCTCACTCCTGGACCCTAGTTCCGGGTCGTGACAAAAAACACTGACTACAATAGAAATATCATGATGTTTAAAAAGTAAAAATAGAATTAAAAAATAGTGAGATAAATATTGATATAGAGATTAAAATGGACACTTTTTTTAAAAATCAAATAACAAATAAAAAGGAGAAAGATCATCGTTTAAAGTTGAGGAAAGAATTTAATTTTTAAAAATAATTGAGATGTACAAATAATTTTCACCCTTAATGAGCATGCTCTTTTATATTAAAATAATTTTGTAAATGAACTTGATTATAAACCTCTACTAATATTTGGTACTGCAAGTAGTTGACTGGTGAAAAAACATCAACTACAAATTGTCTTCATTTGGAGTACAATAAATAACATTCATATAAAGTAAGAAATAATAAATTTTTAGAGATGTTTTTTGGGAGGTAGTTTTGCTTCTTTTTTCTTTTTGCTTTTGCCAATTTTAGTTTCAACTAGCAAGACAGTTTTTTTTGGCACAAGTAGACATGATAGTTTGTTCAAACTCAAATAGTAGTGTCACGAACAAAAAATGGACATGACGTCACTCATCTTATCCGACCAAGACAAGTCATCCTAAAATCCAATTATATTGATATAGTGCAGAATGATAATAAAAATAAAAATTTAACTGCTGATATAACTCAACATAATTAAAAATTTTTCCAAAACTTGGTTCTCAAGTGCACAAGCCTCTAATGTGTTAAATAGATTTGAACGAAAAATACAAGTCTCAAATCATGTTGTCTCTAAAGTAGAACAAGATCATAAATAGGAGAAGGAGGACATGCTGAGATGACAAATAACTACCTCACTAATCACCACAGAAAACCTCAGATAAGAAGAGAAGAGAGAGTAACACGAAGATTCGAGTGCATAACCTACAAAAATGTAGAAGCAAGGGGTGGGTACCAACCACATGGTACCCAATAAGGGAACTCCTAAACATAAAGTCAAGTAATACAGAATACGAGTACTCCTAACTCTCCAATCAAACTCCACAACTACAACCTGCATAAAAATTAGCCCAACCTAATAGTTCACATTAACATATCATATAACTCAATAACCAAACTGTAATGACTCGGTGTAATACCCCGAAAGTTTTGTGAGATTAGAATGGAACCTTCAAACTCAAGCTAAGTTCTCTTGGAATCTTTCAATTCAAGCTCCTTGATATGTTATAGGGTCATCATGAGGCCCCTACATTGAGCCAAGTTCAAAGGACTTCCGTTGGCTAAGTTTGTCACAAGTACCAATTGAAGGGTCAACTTTAATTGGGAATATCTCTTGGCACAAAATGAAATGGGTGGACCAAAACCTACCAAATTAAAGCATTTCAAATTAGCTTTCCAACGCACTTAGGTTCACCTCATTTGGAGTTCGGATGAGGGAGTTATGCCCATTTTCGTAAAGCCTCCTGTGCTATGTTGCCACATGGGCATCTATACAGGCCGTGTGGCTTTACACGAACCGTGGGGATAGCCTTGGGCCTGAAATGGCCATTTGCGGCCTAAGTATTGGGGTACGACCAATCATACCAGCCGTATGGCCTTCAAAGCTGGAGAAAATCCTATGTGTGGTTTAATATTGGTGTGAAGAAACTATTTTTGGCCAAGTGTGGCACCACAGCTCACCACACGAACCGTGGTGAGGGTGATAAGCCATATGGGTGGCAGTGGGGTCTTCTAGGTTGGCGTGGGAAGTTGTTTGGCTAAGGTTGGTGCCATGATCAACCCACAAACCATGGTGATGCTCACGGGTCGTATGGCCAACCATGGAGCTCACGGTGGCGCTCAAAAATTCTAAGTGTTGAGACAAGTTCCAACTTCCAAATTTTTGCTAAGTGTTGGTTCACGAGCTAGGTACATGAACCATGTAGCGTCACATGGGGTGTGTATCCTTTAGCGAAGTGGTTCCGACCAATTTTTCCCTTCATTTCATTAATGGCATTTTCATAAATTCGGTTATTTCTATTGGTCATTTGGGATTTCCTATGCTATCTAATGACCATCTAAATGCCTACACCCTATTCCAAACATTCAGAACTCACTCCTCACATTTTAAAAACTCTCTCAAATTCCTCTCAAGAACTCTTCAAGATTTTCAACTTGGGGATCAAGGCAAATTCAAGTGACCTTCAAATTTCTCTTGAAAACCTCTTCATTGGTCAAGGTATTAGGGTTTGATCCATGATTTCTTTCAATCAAGGAGTCCCAAACTATTTTCAAGTAACTTTCATGAATTCTTAGCTTACTTTAAATTGGGGTTTTAAATGTTGTGATCCCTTAAATTGAAGTAATGTTTGGGTTACATTTATCTATAGATTTTAAGGTGATTTGAGCTCTATTATGATGATTTACATTGGATTTATTAAGTTATGAATATGCATGTCCCTTTAAACTTGTTGTATGCATGGGTGTTCAATATTATGCTATAAATGTGAATTTTACTTACGATTTTACTTGAATCTTCTAATGTCATGTTGAAATAAGTTTGCATCTATCTTACCTATGCCTTTCTCACGACATTCATGGCATCTCCATTCATGTACATCAGATTTTATAGAAATTATGAAGCGGGTTAAGCTAGATTACGTTTGATGACATGATATTGGCTATGATAAGAAAGTGATCACATATATGTCTATGATTATGGCTCATTGAGCAAATTATGCGTGTTTACACAACTATGTTTATGGGAGCATAGATTGAGGTTTGAGTCAGAGTGGGCTATCCCCAAGGGTCCATACTCATCTCTCAAGAAGGTGCTCCAAAGGAGCTATCCCTATGCATGAAAGTATTGCATGAAGAATGTTTTGACTTTTTAGCCTATTATGCATGAGTATGAAAAATGTGATTTGGCCTTTATGCCTAAGAATTCATATAATGATTTGAAAGTCTTATACCTCTTTTACAAGCATGTATATATATGTATTTCTAGTGGGATGACGACCTAGCACCAATGGATTGGATGTCGGCGTGGACTATACCTAAGGGTCCATACTCCTTTCCTTGAACTATGTGCCTAACATAAGATTATGTTTATGCAAGGGGGAAAGTATGTTAAGGATCTATCTTTGGCAAGTAGGTCACTTCTTATCATTGTGAAGGAGACAAAGGGGTTCCAAGGCATAGCTCACTTGGTCTCATGTCGGTTACAGTCCCATCCCCAATATATATGAAGTATTTTCGGATTCATGCATCATGATCATCATGGCATATTCATATTGTCGCGATCCAAGTCTAGGGCCTAGACGTGACACGGCATATGGGCAACCTAAAGAGACCCCAAGCAAGCCTCTTAACATATCATTACACATCATTGGTCGCGAAAGCAATTAAACAACATAATAAGAGTAGCAATAAGGAAAAAGGGCTAAAGGAATACTTTCATAACATAAGCACCAAACAAGAGAGTCAAGGCTTTATACATAACATGTCCAACAACACCTCTACTACATAGATAAGAGCGGGGGCCGAGACAAGCAACTGGGATCACCTTCATAGTCAATCATATATAACTAAAAGTGGAAAGAATGTTAGAGAAAATTTGGATTACCATTTTCCCCTATACTAAATTAAAATACCATTTTGTCCCTACACTAAATTAAAATATTATAAAAGATTTAATTAATTAAATATATCTAATGAATTAAATATTAAATAGTAATCACATCATAATTATTATTATAAACATCAAAATCATAACTTACACCTCTTCATTTTCATAACTCAAATTCATTAAGAGAGTAGTTAAGAAAAGGAAGAGAAAGATGGCTGCAGTTTTTAGTTGCAATAATGTTTAATTTTAAGTTGTCTTTTCATTTACTATTGCCCTTTGAGTTGGTATATTTTTTAGCTTCCCACCTATTAACTTTGTAAGATAACTTTTTCAGATTCCTTACTTGTCTCTTGCTATAAACATACACAATAGAATAATTTTTATCAACTCCTTATCCTAATTCGGCTTTCTTTTTGCTACAAATATACTATTGCTAGTGAATTATATATGTCACTATTATTATTTTGTCATCTTTGTTTTTGGTTATTTCTTTTTTCTAAGCTTTATCATGCTATTATATCATTATGCATCAATTTAGCAATCAAACTTTTGCAAGTAGAACATTGCTAGATGAAGCTTTCTTTTGTATAGTGTTATCGTAATAATATATAATATTATTTGTTAAATTGACCCAGATTATTCTAAGAAGGAATTTATCACATCTTTATCTACTTACATATGATCCTTCTATAATGGTTTCTTGGTTAAGTTTTTATTGATAGTAATGCAATGCAATTAGTGTGAATTAAAGATATTTATCTGTAAAATAAATCCGAGTGTATAACTTGGAGATGCTATTTTTCTCCTGTTGAATTTTCATGCTATCCTTTTATGGGCTTATTGCTCACTAGTTATTTCTAGAAAAGTTTGATGTTGATGGTTATATCACTTAATATTTCTCAAAATAGAAAAGTTAGCAGGAGAATCTTCAATTTGTGTATGAGTGTGAGTATAATGGCTCTACATGATTTAGTATGGGACTCAGGTGCAACGCACGTGCCAAGGACTAGGACATACATAAAAGAAAGATAGTCTTAGAACATTACATGAGATCATAAACATCGTCCCCGGAATGGAGGATTCACCAACAAGCTTGGCAGAAATAGTACTAGCAAATTGGAGGAGGATTCTCAAGTGGGGTTCTGGTTCCTACATGGTGACATCATGTAGGCATAGATTATGCGTTAGTACATTTAAATATCCTAAGTATGTACGATACAATGTAACAAGAGATAAATAACATAATCGAAATACATAAGCATAGACAATGAGTAGCATATAAACATATGACACGTATGAAGATGCTTGTAGTAAACCGTGCTTATATAGAATATTATACTTGTATAAGGAGTGACATTATTAGTGAATATCCAAGGACTACCACCCCCTTGGAGAGGCGAATGATGTACAAACCCTCGATTGGTTGATGAGGTACAAACCCCTCAATATGGTTGATGAGGTGAAACCCCCCAACATGATTGATGAGGTACAAACCCCCGAATAAGGTTATCAAGGTACACACCCCTCAATATGGTTGCACGGGCATACCACCTCCCGAGTGAGGCGATCGAGTTACAAACCCCTGAATATGGTTACTCGGGCCTACAACCTCCCGAGTGAGGCTTGGTCAATTCCAAACACTGTAAAGATAATAGCATATACATAAACTCCTTTCATCATCATATAGTAATTCAACTCATAAAACATGCACTGGACCTTCAATTTCTCAAGAAATCATAGCCGAACATTTTATCAAACACTTAGTGGGTGTGTAGTGGTAATGTAAAATCATGCAATTCAAGAGTGGAATCATGCTAGAAAATTCAGTGTAAAATCATAAATAGATACTTAGTAACACCCTCCAACAATATACATCAAAACCCTTTATCAAATCTCACAATAGATCTTAGATTCATAGCTCAAAACATGCTAAAACAATCACAGTTTCATGAAACCCCAACATAGTGTGTAGTGAATGTGACACCCTGTAACTCCATGCTCTTGTATCCATGTTTCAAGCCTCATTTGGTCAGGTTGAGGTTGTATTAGGTTCATGGGAGACTCTAGTACCTAAATGAGTTCAAGGCTTCCCAAAGAGTTGAGTTTTGGGTGATGGTTCATGCAAAGGTCAACTTTAAACTAGCATAACTTTTAGAACACTTGAAACTGGGTGGAACACCACATGTCAAATAAAATCCATTTGAGTTAGCTTTCCAATGCACTTGGTTTCACCTCATTTAGATTTCTGAGTCAAAAGTTATGACTATTTTACTGAAGACTGCCATTGCGGAGTTGCACTACAAGCCCACAGTTACGAGTCGTAGGTCGGGGTACGACTCGTAGGTCAAGGTTGTAGCAGTTTCCAGAGACTTCAAAATTGACCTTAGGGGTCATGTGAAGGGTCCTACGAGTCGTAGTGCTATCTACAGGTCGTAACGGGGCTTGTTATAGCCGTTAGACAGCTTTTTAGGAAGGGTAATTTTGGTTCTTTTCCACCCTTTCTAAGCTCTAGATTGACGTTTTTATGCTCATTCTAGGTCCCAAAACCCTTAAGTTCTTCATTATATTGATAAAAATTTCTCTCAAACCCTTAATACTAATATTTCACTCCAAAATGAAGGGTCCAAATCTCTTCCGAATCTAAGGATTTCCTTCAAGCTTCAAGCCTTCATTTTCAATCTTCATCAAGAACTTCTCCAAATCTAAGGTATGTGGTGTTGAACCATTGGGTCCTTTCACCCAAGGTGCCAAAGCCTCCTTTTTACTAATATTGCATGATTTAAAGTTGATTTTATATGTGGATCTTGTATATTGAGAAATTTACTGTATAGTGATTTTAGTTCATGAAAGTATGATTGTTTTAGCATATTTTGAGCTCTAAATCTTGGATCTAATGTTGGATTTGGCGAGGGGTTTTGATGTGAATGTCTTGGGGGTGTTGCAAGGTATTAATTGATGGTTTTACTACAGATTTTCTTGCATGATTTCATCTCTAAATTGCATGATCTTTTACCCCTATCACACCCCCAAGTGTTTGATAAAATGTCCGGCTAGGATTTCTCAAGGAATTGAAGGTCTAATGCATGTATTATGAGTTGAATACTATTATGATGAGTATATGATGATGAAATAATGATGGAATGATGATGAAACAATCGTATACATATGATGTATAATGATGAGAGTAAATGTAGGTACATGATGACTTTATCATGATTAAAGTATGTTGTACATGTGTTGAATTCATGAAAGGTATCTATGATGTTGGAAGTTGATTGCCTTGTTGAGGGGGTACCAACCCTTAATCATCTTGTTGAGAGGGTGCCAAGCTTCAATAACCTTGATAAGGGGGTGCCAAGCCTCGGTTGCCTTGTTGAGTGGGTACCAAGCCTCAATCACCTTGTTGAGAGGGTGCTAAGTCTCAATTACCTTGATGATTGGGTGTCAAGCCTCGGATGCCTTATTGAGGGGGTATCAAGCCTCAATCACCATTCAAGGAATGGTGTGCCACAGAGTTGGGAAGTAGTTCACTTGGTCTAACCTTCAAAAATGATATCCTATATGAGCATGAGTTGCTTAAGAATTTTTTACTTATACATTGATCATACCCAAATGAGGGTATTACTACTATATTGGTGGGTTGATTTCAATGCATTCAAATTAAATTGATTTTTACTCCTTATCCTATACTCCTAAATTTCATGATTATGAGCATGTGCATGCATACCCACCTTGTTGATTAAGTTTGCATGACTATGATTCTTATGTTGATGAAAGACTATCACATGAATTGCAACACAAGTATTTCTATGATGAATTATGAGCTCCCAAGCACATATTAACCTCATGAAGAGATTCTATGATCTACAAGTGAATTGTTGAACTCTTATTCTATGTTTGTTCCTCATATGAACTGTGAAGCCTACTAGAAGGGGTCATTAATAAAGTTGTATGTCTCACCCTTTAGTACAAGGCAAATGTCTGCATGAGAGGGTCATGAACCATGTTGTCTGCCTTACCCTCATGTACAACTTATTAATGTTCTTTTCCTAATGTCTACATGGAGGGGTAACGAACCAAGTTGTATACCTTACCCTCATGTACAACTTAATATCATGTACTATCCACTACCTACTAGAAGGGGTCATGACCCATGCTATATTTTTCACCCTCTAGTACAAGGTATTTGGATAAGCTATTCATGACACTTTATTGTGTTGACCAAGTTATGCAAGTATGACTATTCTCAAGCATGATTACACCTAAGTGTTGATTATACATGTCATGTGGAACTCATGTCTATCGATTATGATTATGCATCTTGATTATTATACTTATGATTCCTGTTGCATTGCATTCCCCATACTTAGTACATTCCAAGTGCTAACACATACTCTATACCTACATGATATCACCATGTAGGGACCGGAGCTCCTATTGATCCTCCTCCTCCATCCGGCTAGCCGAATCGTTGAAGTTAGTTGTTGGTGAGTCCTTATATCCGAGGACAATATCTATTTTGTTTCATGCCTATGTTAAGACTTTATTTATATTTTGGATACTTATCTCTGAGGGTGAACTCGGGAGATGTGTTGGCCCCCACCTCATCTACTACTAGAGGTGCCGTCGGATATTATGTTGGCTTGTATTAATGAGCTTGACTCTTATTATGCTTATGCTATTATGAAAGACTCCCTTAGTCCGACTTCCTTTATGTTCTATTATTTTTACCTGTTCGTTGTCTTATTTTATTTCCGCAACCAAGAATGTGTATATAATATGCTAAAAGGCTTGTTTGGGGTTCCTTCGGGTTCCCCATTTATCGTGTCACTTCTAGGCCCTAGGCTTCAATTATGACAAGCTTGGTATCGGAGCACTAGATTGTTAATGGTCCTCATAAATCCAACACACTGTGTCAAGTAGAGTCTTATTCATGGTTTTGAAGCGCGCCACAACTATGAATAGGAGGCTGTGAGGCATTATAGGAAACGTTTCACTTCTTTATGATCTATGTCGTGCTCTAGATGTAAAGATAAGGTTTCCTCCCATAACGAACACCCTTTTTCTCTTTTAGATCATGCCACTACCTAGAGGAAGACCACGGAGGGCCCGCACACTAAAGGAGGGTCCAACTCATCAAGCTCCTCAAGGAGATGGGGCTACACAAGTTGAGTTCTGGAATGCCATCACTATGTTGGCACATGTTATAACCAATCAATTGAATAAAGGGGACCAAGCTCCTCATGCTCCTACTCCAGCCTCAAGGGTGAGACACTTCACAAGGAGGAACCATCCAGAGTTTCATGGGTCCAAAATGGAGAAAGATCCCTAAGTATTTATTGATGAGGTGTAAAGGTGGTTTCTATCAAGGGGGTGAATTTGGAGGAAAAGATGGAACTAGCGGCCTATAACCTCGAGGGTATGGCCCAAATTTGGTTTGATCAAAGGAAATTGGAGAGGGGAAACAATGATACCATCCCTTGAGAGGAGTTCAAGGCCGCCTTCCTTAACCGGTTCTTCCCTATTGAGTTGACAGATGCAAAAATGATGGAGTTCATAAATCTTAGGCTAGGCTCCATGAGTATAAGGGAGTATGCCCTCTAATTCAACAAACTCTCGAAGTATGCTCCTCACTTAGTTGCCGATCCTAGGGCAAGAATGAACAAGTTTATGTTGGGGGTATTCGATTTTGTGAATGAAGAGTATTGCACTACTATGCTTATGGGTGACATAGGCTTATCTCGACTCATGACCTACACTGAACAACTTGAGGGGGAAAAATTAGAAAGAAGAGAAGTGGTGAGTCCAAGAGGGATCGGTTTGATGGTGCTTCCAAGGTGCTAAGGGTGGTCGTTTTCAACAAGGTCATAAATTTGAAGGCCAAGGGTCCTCTAGTGCTCCAGCAAGAGGTTTGCTAATGATGGGATGCCTAACCCAAGGTTTTAAGGTGGTAATGGTGGGATGACTAATCCTAGGTGCCAAAAGTGTGGGAGGAATCATAATGACAAATCCTTGAGGGATTTGAATGCTTGCTATGGGTGTGGGAGAGTACGACACAAGCTTATTGATTTCCCTTATGCTACAACAAGGGAAAGGATGGTCATCCTTAAGGACAATGTGGTTATGTTGATCAAAGGACTCAAGGAGGCCAAAAAGGGGGTGCTCCACGTCACAATCGATTTTATACTCTTCAAGAGAGGCAAAGAGTGGATGAGGTGCCCAAGTTGTTATTGGTATGTAAAAGGTTTTTGATTATGATGTGTATAATTTATTAGATCTAGGTGCCACTCTTACCTTCATCACTTGTTCTGTTGCTACTAAGCTTTATGTGTGCTTCGAATTGTTGTGTGAACCCAATGAGGTGTCTACCCCCATTGGTGAGTCCATTGTTGCTAGAAAAGTTTATTGGGGTTGTCCAGTGTCTATATTTCATAAAGTCTTGCCTTGTGATTTTGTTGAACTTGATATGGTGGATTTTGACATTATTCTTGGGATGGATTGGTTATACGCATATCATGCTTCCATTGATTGTAGGACCCGTAAAGTTAGGTTCCAAATTCCTAATGAGTACATCTTTGAACGGGAAGGTCATGATTCGATGGTTAAGGGTAGATTCATCTCCTATCTTGAAGCCCAAAAATTGATTTCTGAGGGTTGCATTTACCATCTTGTGAGGGTTAGGGATGTTGAGTCTAAATTCGTTCCTATTGAGTCGGTTCCGGTGGTCAATGACTTTCGTGATGTCTTTCCCGATGAGCTTTCCGGTGTTCTTCCCGAAAGGGAAATAGACTTTGGCATAGACCTCCTCCCTGATACATAACCTATTTCCATTCCTCCTTACCGTATGGTCGCAGTGGAGTTATAGGAGTTAAGGGACCAATTGAAAGATTTATTGGAGATGGGTTTCATAAGGACTAGCAAGTCACCTTGAGGTGCGCTGTTGTTGGTTGTAAGAAAGAAGGATGACTCACTTAGAATGTGTATTGACTACCGACAACTCAATAAGGTCACTATAAAGAACGAGTATCCTCTACCAAGGATAGATGGCCTATTTGATCAACTACAAGGGGCTAGACATTTTTCAAAGATTGATCTTCAATCCGGATACCACCAAAGGTGAAAGAGTGTGATATTCCAAAAACGGCCTTCTAGACTAGGTATGGATATTTTGAATTTATGCTGATTTCATTTGGTTTAACTAATGCACCGGCGCTATTTATGGATCTCATGAATAGGGTCTTTAAACCCTGCCTTGATATATTTGTGATAGTCTTTATAGATGACATATTGATTTATTCCTGAAGTGAAGAAGAACATGTGAATCATTTGAGAGTGGTGTTGCAAATTTTGAGGGATGAAAAATTGTTTGCTAAATTTGATGAATGTGAATTTTGGTTGGAAGAGGTTGCATTCATAGGGCATGTGGTATCGGGTGATGGAATTAAAGTGGACCCTAAGAAGACGGGGGTGATAAGGAATTGGCCTAGGCCGTTGACTCCAACGGATATTAGGAGTTTCTTGGGTTTAGTGGGGCACTAATAGAGATTTGTGAGTGGTTCCTCTTCTATTGCTTCCCCTATGAAAAAATTGACATAAAGGAAGGCAAGGTTTGTTTGAACCGATGAATATGAAAGAAGTTTTCAAACTTTGAAAGACAAACTTATCTCCACTCATATCTTGGCTTTACTGGAAAGGCTAGAAGGGTTTGTGGTTTATTGTGATGCCTTAAGAATTGGTTTGGGTGTGTATTGATGCAAAATGGCAAAGTTATAGGATATGCTTCTTGACAACTAAAGGTTCATGAGCATAATTATCCACCCATGATCTTGAATTAGTTGCCGTGGTGTTTGCTTTGAAAATATAAAATCATTATTTGTATGGGGTTCATGTATATGTATTTACCAACCACAAGAGTCTCCAATATATCTTCACATAAAGAGATCTTAGCTTGAGACAAAGAAGGTGGTTAGAGCTCCCTAAGGATTATAACATGAGTGTGTACTATCATCCCAACAAATCTAATGTTGTGGCCGATGCTTTGAGTAGAGTGTCCATTGGAAGTGTATCTCACATTGATGATAGTGATAAGGAGGTGGCTAAAGAAGTTCACCGGTTACCTACGTTGGGGGTTAGGTTGAATGAAGTTGAAAATGGTGATGTAATGGTTATTGATGGTTTCGAATCTTCTTTGATTGAAGAGGTCAAGTCCAAACAAGACCTTGACACCTCCTTACTAGAATTGAGAGTTTTGGTACTGTGAAGGTTTTCTCCCAAGGGGGAGATAGTGCCCTTAGGTACCAAGGTAGGCTATGTGTGCCTAATGTTGATGACTTGAGGGAATTGATTTTGAAGAGACCCATAATTCATCCTGTTCCATTCACCCCGGTGCCACAAAAATGTATAGAGACTTGAGTCAGATTTATTGGTGGGGTGGTATGAAGTGGGATATTGCCAAGTTTGTAGCGGGTTGTCACAATTCCCAACAAGTGAAAGCTGAACATCAAAGGTCGGGTGGCCTAGCCCAAGACATAGAAATTCCCACTTGGAAGCCGGAAGTCATTAACATGGATTTTATGATTGGATTGCCAAAGACTAACAAGCACTTTGATTCTACTTAGGTTGTTGTTGATAGGATGACAAAGTCAGCTCACTTTCTACCAGTTAAAACAACTTATGATGCTGAGGATTATGCTAAGTTATATATTCATGAGTTGGTTAGATTGCATGGGATACCATTGTCATTCATTTTGGATCATGGTGCTCAATTCACATCTCATTTTTTGAGATCCTTCCAAAAAGGTCTTGGTACCAAGGTCAAGCTTAGCATGCCTTTTCATCCTCAAATGGATGGTCAAGCTAAAAAAACAATTCAAACTTTTGAGGATATGCTTAAGGCTTGTGTTTTGGAGTTCAAGTGTAGTTGGGATGAATATCGTCCACTCATTGAGTTTTCTTATAACAATAGCTACCACTCTAGTATTGGTTTGGCTCCCTTTGAATCTTTATAGGTCCCTGGTGGGTGGTTTGATTTGGGGGAAATAGCTTTGTTAGGCCCAGATTTGGTTATGGAAGCTTTGGAGAAGGTAAGGATGATAAAGGAGAGATTAAAGATGGCTCAAAGTAGGCAAAAGTCCTACTCCAATGTGAGAAGAATAGGCCTTGAGGTTAATGTTGATGATTGGGTATACTTGAAGGTCTCACCCATGAAGGGTGTGGTACGATTTGGTAAGAAAGGGAAATTGAGCCCAAGGTTTGTAGGGCCCTATAGAATCTTGAGGAGAATTGATAAGGTTGCACATGAATTAGAGTTGCCTACGAATATGAATATGGTTCATTTGGTCTTCCATTTGTCTATGTTGAGGAAATATATGGGTGACCCAAGGGCTATAGTGCCCTTAGTGGTAGTGGGTGTTATGTAGGATAATGTGACATATGAGGAGATGCCTGTGGATGTCTTGTATAGGCAAGTTAAAAGATTGAGGAACAGAGATGTGGCATCCGTGAAGGTCCTTTGTAAGAATCATCAAGTTGAAAGTGCCACTTGGGAAGCTGAAGCGGATATGAAAAAGCGATACATATACCTCTTTTCCTCTACTCAAGACGAAGGTAACAATTTGAGTCCCATCTATGATTTCAAGTCTTAAGTTTTAGCCGTCATGTCATTTTTGCATGCATACATGTTCATGGTGACAAGTTTTGATGATATTAATGCATATGTGTGAAAATTTTTAAGAATGATGTTCAAGTGCAATTGTTGCATTCATGTTGGCGTAGAAGTTTCATAATTACTCCTTTGACGTATATTTCATTGACATTCAGGGATGAATATTCCCAAGGGGGAGATATTGTAGCACACTTCATGTGCATCAGAATGCCCTATAAGTGTATTTCTCGTATATCTTAAAAATCGTGCATGATTTCAAAAATCCGACTTCATATTCTTGTTCAGGGGCCAAAATTGTGTGGGAGAAAGGTAGCCCTCAATTTTTAGCAGCCCCGTAGCAAAAAATAAATTTTTCAATGAGGAGCCAGAACAATGAAAACCCGCGACAAAGCCGCGTCATGCCCTAGGCACGGCTCAGTGCAGTTTTTTCCTTGTTTTTTTTTCCTATTTCGTTCAATGCCCATTTAAACGTAAAATCCTTCATGCTTAGTCATTTTTCAACTCTATAACTCTTAAAACCCTCTCAAAACCTCTCCAAAACATTATCAAATCCCCCATTGAAGTTCAAGGATTTCAAGAACAAGTTTTGGATTTCAATGACCCAACACAAACCTCAAGTCTTCCTCAAACCAATTTCAAGAAATCTCAAGGTTTAAGGTATGTGGGTTTCATTCATGGATTTCTTCCACCAATAAAGCCAAACCTTTTCCTTTTATCAAATTTCATGTTTTCAATGTGGATTATTTTATGGGTAATCCTTATTATGCATTATAAATATGATTTGAGATTGGATTCTTCAAGTATTGATTGAGTATGCATGAATATCTATTGAAGCTATTTCCATGAGTTAATTTATGCTATTGAGTGTAATACCCCATAATTCTATCCTCATATATACCTATGATCCAACCCTCATTCCTATGTGTGGGAAGTGGTTTAGAGTCATAAGAGACCTCTAGTACTTAGATGAGTTTAAGACTTTCTTATAAATCGAGCTTTAGTGTTGGATTATTCAAGGGTCAAATTTAAATGATCATAAATTCTAGCACACAAGGAATTAGATGACCCATAACATACCAAATGAAAGCCCTTTGAATTATCTTTGTAACTCAATTGGTTTCACCTTATTCCGAGTTTGGAGTCAAACGTTATGACCATTTTACTGAAGACTGCTAGTGCAGAGTTACACTATGATACCTCTGTTATGAGTCGTAGGTTGGGGTACAAGTCGTAGTGTGGGCTCATAGCAACTTCCAAAAACTCTAAAATTGTGCCAAAGGGTTACGAGAGGGATCCTACGAGTCGTAATACAGTGTACAGTTCGTAATGGGGCCCATAACGGGATTTTATCAGCTTTTGAGAAAAGTTATTGTATTCAATTCCCACTCATTTCTCTTTAACCCTCAGAATTATGGACTAAATATAAGTCCTACAAACAAATTCTTAGCCACATTTTCCTCCCATTCTTCACTTAGGGTTTTCTTAAGGAGAAGGAAGAGAGCAAGAGATGGGAAAGAGGAGAAAAGTTGTTGGTTCTACCGCAAAGTTTGTTTACTTCTTCAAACTCCAGGTATGTAAGGCTCACTAAAGTTTGATATCTTGTCCCTCACATGCCCCTTCAACTTCTTGAGTCAAGGTTTTGTAAAAGAGTTGCGATTTGAGAAATTATATTATCTAAATATTGAGATTATATACTTATTATGAATTTTCTTGATGTTTTATGAAGTTTTATTACATCATATACTTTCAATATGGTATTGAGCTGTAGTTTTATACTTGATAGCATGAACTTTAGATTTCATGATTTTTGAGAAATCCATGTATATTTTGAATTGAGGTTGGGTTTTGAAGATTTGAGTTGAGTATGTTCATTGAGTTTTGAGCATAATTTACTAACTACAAGAGCATGAGTTTTTGATGAAATTAAACATTGAGTTTAAATGACGTTTTGAGTACACATTGATGATGATGCAAATACATATTTTTTTTTCAAAATATATTTATTAAAGATGATGATGAGATGATGATGAGTTGAGTTATGATGATGATGACGATCAGTTGAGTTATGATGATGATGAGTCAGTGATGACTTAATTGATGAGTTCAGCATGATTTAGTCTTGGGAGAAGTATCGAGCATCGAGCGGGAAGCATGTATACTTCTTACTTTAACCCATAAAATTATGTTGCCAGCGTAGGATAGCGTTACGCTAGTCCGACGGCTCTTGTCCCGCAAGTGGACATTTATTATGGATCCAAGAGAAAGTTGATCACCTTTTTCCGTGGCAAGTTAAGGGTGGTCGTGGCAATGATGTTGATTCATTATGCATCACCTAACTTAAGGTGGTGGGATGAGGATGTTGATTAAGAGAAACTCCCAAATGACATTATATTGATTGAGTATGATAATTTTAAACGGAGATTTGCAGTACTAAGCTTATTTTACGAAGTATATTTTTGAAGCATGAATTACTTTAAACTTATACATGATGAGTCGAGCATGAGTTTTGAATTGAGTATGAGTTGTTGAGTCGAGATGAGTGAGTCGGGCCTTATTTTCTTGAGCTATTTTACATACCAGTATATTCCAGGTACTAACGTCCATTTTGGGCCTATATCATTTTATGATGTAGATACAAGTGGTAGAGGATTTCAGCTCATGCACCATTGAAGTCTATATCAGTACATTCCAGAGTTGGTGAGCCCTCCTTGCATTCTGGAGGAGCCCTTTATATCTTCTTACTATCATGAAGTATCTTTTAATTTCTTTGAGTTGAGGTGTTCATGGCCTGTCATGGCACCATCTAGATTGTTGAGTAGAGGCTTCATAGACATTGAGCGGAGGATTGTCGAGTATTATATATTCCAAATTTATACATTTGAAACTATGAATTATTTGAGATTATGTACATATATGTATATTTATTCACATGATGTCCTTTTAATTGAGTACTATTCTTCTGCTGTCGAGTTGATGTGATGATGAGGCCAAGTGGTTCAATCAGGGACTAACAATAGTCTCCGACTGCCGACCACGCCAAAGGAACCTTCCTGGGGCGTGACATTGAGGCTATACATGACATGAATTTTGAGACTATGAATGATGATGAATTTCTAAGATGGATTTCATGACACCCAAAAGAAGGTTTTACTACTATGTTGGTGGGTTGATTTAAATGACTTCAAATTGAATTGATTTTTACTCCTTCTTGTCCTATACTACTAAATTTCATGATTTTGAGCATGTGTATGCATACCCACCATGTTGATTAGGTTTGCATGACTATGATTCTTATGTTGATGAAAGACTATCACATGAATTGCAAGACAAGTATTTCTATGGTGAATTATGAGCTCCTATGCATGTATTAAACTCATGAAGAGATTCTATGATCTACAAATGAATTGTTAAGCTATTATTCTATGTTTGTTCCTCATGTGAATTGTGAAGCCTACTAGAAAGGGTCATGAATCATGTTGTATGTCTCACCCTCTAGTACAAGGCAAATGTCTACATGAAGGGGTCATGAACCATGTTGTATGTCGTACCCTCATGTACAACTTACAAATGTGTTTTTCCTAATGTCACGACCTAATCCTAGGGCCTAGACATGACACAACAAATGGGGTTCGCGGAGGGACCTCAAATAAGCCTCTTAGCATATCATTTACACATCCTTGGTCGCGGAAGCAAAATAAGCATCACAAGATAAAATTAAAAGGGAAGCGGGACTAAGAAAAAGTGTTTGATAATCATAAAAGCATAAAAGAGTCAAGCTCATAGTATAAGTACATCTTACTATCCAACAACACCTCTAACATGGAATAGAGTGGAAGCCAAGACACTTTCCGGGCTTACCCTCATAGTAACAAGAGTTCAACATAAAGAAGTCTTAAAATAGCAAGAGTAATATAGATAGCATCCTCGGACTTGAGGACTCACCGATGCTTATCTCTGAAGAACCAAACTAGCCATGTGGAGGATGATCAAAAGGAGCTCTGGTTCCAAAATGGTAATATCATGTCAGCATAGAGTAAGCGTTAGTACATTTCAAAGTACTAGTTATGTGAAATGCAATGCAACAAAACATAAGCCGATATAGTCAAAATTCATAATCATAACAATGGATATATATATATATGTATGTATGTATGTATGTATAATCTCAATATGGCATGCATGATTAATGCTCATTATAAAACATGCTTGTAAGTCATTTAACTTGCATATTACATAATACGTGTGTGGGAAGAGACCTTAACCGACATAGACAAAGTAGCTACAACTTGGAATCCAAGGTATGACACCCCCTCGGTCAGGTAGACGGGCACCCCCCGGCTAGGTGTGGTCTACTTAACAAGGAAAACCAAACATGATAACATGAACTAGATGGATCCACTACTATAGCAAGGGTAATAATCATAATCCTATGGTGACACATAGTTTAGAGAGTAAAGACTTAATATAAAGATCCCTGGAGTCGATCCCCCATCTTAAGCCTCAATCAGTGCTAAGTGAAATCCCATGAAATACTTGAAAATAATCATAACTTCTATAACTTGTAAGAAACATGAAACATGACATGAGTGGCTCTAGAAACATGCTTGACCTCTAATTATGAGCCTAACTTGAAACATGAGAGTAGATCATAATCATACAGGAACCCTTGTTTTAACATGAATGGCTCACAAGAGGTAAAAATCTTGAAATCGGGCTTAAATTTTAATTTGTAAAATCATATATAATTTTTATGAATTCAATACATACTTGAAAGCCCTTAATCATCATATAGTCACTTGACTTCTAAATCATGAAATAGATCATCAATAATTTGAGAATCCTTGACTTGACATTTTATCACATACATGGTGGATTCGTGATACTTGTTCAAAATCATGCAATTCAAGAGTGAAATAAGATGAGAAAACTTAATGCAAATCAACCTACCAATATGTAGTAAGACCCTCATGTAGACTACCCTGAAATATATCACAAAAGTTCATAATAGTTCATGGTTTCATAGCTCAAAACATGCATAATCTCAATAGACGAAGATAAACTCATAGTGTAAGCTTAAAATAGATATCAATGAGTAATCAACAATGCATGGTAAAACCCCCAACATAAATCATGCTCATATTTCATAATAAGAGATATCCATAAGTAATACAACTTGAAATCATACAATTTTCATAAAAGGTAAGATTGGGCTCCATTGGTAAAGGACCCAATGGATAAAACCCACATACCTCAAACTTGGGTTTTTTTGAGATGATCTTGAAGGAAACTTAGAGCTTGAAGTGAATCCTTGAGTTCCAAAGTTAAGCTTGAAATCCTTGGATTTGGAATGAGATATTTGCTTAAGTCTTGGAGGGAATTTTGTGAGGGTTTTGAGTGATATAGAGTTGAAAAATGGCTAAGTATGGGGTTTTCATGTTTTAGTGGGCATGGGGCTATGTACCCCAATGCCCTTGGGTGCATAAGAAAAAATAAGAAAATTTTTGTACTGGTCCGCGTCTGGTCCGCGACGCGGACCAAATGCGAGGAAGCCTTCACATTACTCTGTGCCCCTGTCTCTAGAATTAGGAATTTAGCGAAAATAGTTTTTCACTATGGGTCCTCTAAAATCTGGGATATACCCATTTTCACTCAATTTTGCCCCCTTATTAAGAATATAAGGTAAGATTTTTGATATCACACATGAATTTTGAGATATATGAAAACTACGTTTATGGGCATTTCGAAGAACATTTTGGGGGCATTTCACCTAATGTCTACATGAAGGGCCACGAATCATGTTGTATGCCTTACCCTTATGTACGACTTAATATCATGTACTATCCACTACCTACCGGAAGGGGTCATGACCCATGCTATATTCCTCACCCTCTATTACAAGGTATTTGGATAAGCTATTCATGACGTTTTATTGTGTTGAACAAGTTATGCAAGTGTTATTATTCTCAAGTATGATTACACCTAACCATTGATTATACGTGTCATATGGTACTCATGTCTATTGATTATGATTATGCATCTCGATTATTATGCTTATGGTTCTTGTTGAATTGCATCCCACATACTTAGTACATTCTAAGTACTAACACATTCTCTACGCTTACATGATATCACCATGTATGGACCGAAACTCCTATTGATCCTCCACCTCCACGTGTTTAGCCAGATCGTTGAAGTTAATTGTTGGTGAGTCCTCATACTCGGGGACAATATCTATTTTCTTTCGTGCCTATGTTAAGACTTTATTTATATTTTGGATGCTTATCTATGAGGGTGAGCTAGAGAGATATCTTGGCCCCCGCCCCATCTACTAGTAGAGATGTCATTGGATATTTTGTTGGTTTGTATTAATGAGCTTGACTCTTATTATGCTTATGCTATTATGAAAGACTCCTTTAGTCTCGTTTCCCTAATGTTATATTATTTTTACATGTTTGTTGTCTTATTTTCTTTCCGCAACCAAGGATGTATATGTGATATGCTAAGACGCTTGTTTGGGTTCCTTCGGATTCCTATTCGTTGTGTCATGTGTAGGTCCTAGGCTTGGGTCGTGATAGTGTGACACGACTCTCGAATTATAGTATCCGTCGAGGCATGTGACACGACCCTCGAATTATAGTATATGTCGCGATGTGCGACACGATCCTCGGATTATAGTATCCGTCATGACTTACGACATGACCCTCAAATTATAGTATCTATTGCAGCGTACGACACGTCCCTCAAAATGGTACATCCTCTTTAGTTTCTTATTTTTCCTCAATTTACATAACCTTTGTCACAATCTTGTCTTAGAAGTCATGTAGTTAGACATATTCACAAAAATAATGAGGAGATACATTTTTCTAACAATGCACAACTTACAACAACACAATCATGATACAATATCAACAATAAATCAGTATATCCTTCCAATCATTCTCGACATATCACATATCACTATATATAAAAAAAGTTGTCTTTTATTATCCCGTTTTCATTATTTGGATTATTCCGTAAGAACAAACCAAACATCACCAAGTCCCATTAATCTCAAACACAAACAACAAGGAAATACACGATTCTATACACTTAACAAGAGTCGAGAAATCCACTTGCCTCAATCAATCGAATAATCACTCCGAAACTTGAGCCTTTCATAATTCCTTTGGATGATTAAAATCTATTCAAATACATAATCTATATAAGAATATGAATTCAATGACACTCATATTGCTATATTTATTTTTGGCTAAAAAATTGGGTCAAAAAGTCAAACCAAGCTCTCGAATTCGAATCTAAAATTTTCTTTCAAATTATGTTTACCCCATCATAAAGTAAACTCATACGTCAAATTCAACTAAGACAAATCGTTATTCGACCCCCCAAATCAACATTTTATTTTAAGAACCTTAGGGCTATATTTTCTTAATTTAACATAAAGTGTACACGTTTTGTTAGACCCCGTAATTAACATAATTGGGGCAAAGTGTCAACCTGAAAACTTTTGGGAATATTGTGCAATTTGTTGTAAGTAAGTTGCGATGCCCAATTAAAAGGTTTTAGAGCAGTCGGAAGGAGTATTTTAAAAAGGGAAGTCGAGGGTACTTAAAAGGATTAAATTGGAAAAAAAAAAGTTTGGGGACCTATTTGAACAAAGGGCCAACTAGAGGCCCTTATGTTGTAATTTTGGAAAAATCATTTCCTATATATACCCCTCTTTGGTTCAAAAAGTTGCAAGATTTATTCTTGTTATTGTTGAAGGAGTTTAAGGAAAGGAAGAGGAAGGAGAAGAAGGAGATAATCTTTAAGGTAAGTTTCTTAACTCTCTTAGCTTGATAATTTTAGA
>JAPFFP010082094.1:0-22228 GCA_026153255.1 Solanum medicagineum | reverse complement strand
TAGTAGTAATCTATGCTTTCGTATCTGTAATAGTGCCTAATCGGCACTAGTCACGGCCCCGGGGTCGGGTCGTGACAAATATGAGGGAAGTGAAATGGTAGTTATGGGTTGTATAATAAGGGATGTGTGTGATCGGCATGTTAGTATTAGACCCTAAGCTTGAGTTTTGAGTAATAGTGTGAAAGAGGAAATAACATTGAGAGAATGATAATCTTAGTTGGAGGATTTCTCTAAGAGGCTTGCCATAGTGTATATTGAGATGAAAAGGCTGATTTGTAAAGAGAATGATGTTTTGGACAAGGTACAAGTTCCCCTTGGGTAGGAATAGTGAATAGAGGATAGCTCATTAGATAAGAAGAAGCTTAAGATAGGTATCCATGATATTGTAAAGTTGCATGGAGCTCTAAGTTATGACTGTTATAAGAGTCTAGACAGTATTTTGAGTGGTCAATGTGGAGTAGGCTGATGTAAGCATTTTTTGTCATCCCGACTGACTAAGTTGATTGGGGATTATGGATAGATGGTGATGAGTTTATCATTATAGTCTTAGTCTTATACAAATAAAATTATGGGTGCACATAAGTTAAGCGTTAGCACGCAAAAAAAAGGGATTAGATTGTAAGAGTTATGGAAAGTGGTTATGTAGGCCAATAAGAGTAGAAAATATAGAAAGATTTACATATGTTCGAAGGGAGTGGTTTCTTCAAAGGGAGTCTTAGTGGTTATTTATATATGTGCGCTATAGTATAACATAAGAGTTTAAGATATTCTTGAGGATAGTGATTCCCTGACTGTGTGAAGATAGGTACTTATAGCCTAGTAAAGGGAATTGATTTGCAAATTTAGAGAGATAACCTTAAGATAAAGGGGAGATGATGAGGTGATAAACCAAAGTAGATCTTGAGTTCTCAGTAGTGATTGGTTTCATCAAGGTGAGATATTAATCCCTAGCCATCTCATGTATCTTTTATTCTTCAATTAAGGTGCTACTCTATTTTCTTCTGGTGTGTGATTGTCATACCCATGGCCTAGTCCTATGTACCACTTGTTGATTGTCATTCATTTTGAGTTGTGAGGATGAGAAGCGATGACCTCATTCAGAGAGGAAATCTTATTTAAAAATCATAAAACATAAAGATTAGGTAGGCCCCCAATCTGGCAAGAACGGCGAATTTGATCTTACCTCATGAATCTAAGAGTTTCCATCCCTATGCTGAATGAAATGTGATTCATATTTTACACTATGTATAGTTATATGAACTCAAAATGATCCTTGATAGACCAGGAAAATCGTACTTCATTATGAATGTTCTCAGATAAGATTTCTTGATTGAATTGTGCTAATGATCTTTCGTTCCAAGCCCTTTCAGTGATATTACTTTCCAGTTTTGATAGAAATGTTGATGATAGTATAAAAAGTGATGGTTGATGAGAGAGAATGAGTGTTCTTGATTCTAATAATAATGTGATACCATTTCCATTTGAGGTTATAGATGTGGAGGAAGAGTTAGAAAAATTTTGATGTGTATGATAGGTAGGTGAGAAAATATTAGTGTCTCTCAAGATAAGAGTTCATACGATTGAGGGTGTAGATGTGCTATGGTAGGTTTCAAAGATTCTCGAGTGATGTTGACCTTAAAAAGGCTATCAAATGTTTAGAATGATAGGCTGGAATCTGTGGTTGATATTATTTGAGTGTATTAAAATGATGATAACGAGCAATATTCACACCGTTTCCATTTGATGTTATAGATGTGGAGGAAGAGTTAGAAAATTTTTGATGTGTATGATAGTTAGGTGAGAAAATATTAGTGTCTCTCAAGATAAGAGTTCATATGATTGAGGGTGTAGATGTGCTATGGTTAGGTTTCAAAGATTCTCGAGTGATGTTGACCTTAGAAAGGCTATCAAATGTTTAGAATGATAGGGTGGAATGTGTGGTTGATATTATTTGAGTGTATTAAAATGATGATAACGAGCAATATTCACGGAAGAAGAGGATATGGTTAGGCGTAGATCTGAATAGGGCTTTGATTTCAAATTGATAGAGTGAAGTGCTATAAAAAGGAGTGTAGTTGAGATGAGGTGTTGTTACTGAGAGTATCCATAGAGTCTTATATATCACGATGGTCCGATTCTCGAATAGAGTTGATAACTTCCTTCCTGAGTTTAAATAACTAACTATCGAGATGTTTGAATGGTTCAAATTGATTGAACTTTGATGTTCCATTTGTGCCTAATGGTGCGAATGTCTAAGATAATATCTCTAATCTTGATCTCAACTGATTTGTCTATTCTGAGTGATTTGTAATTGTCTAGATTAGTTGATAAGTATGTTGGCGATTGGTTGATTGTGATTCATTAATTTGATAGAGTCCTGAGCGTTTGATTCTTGCTATGAGTTCACCCTTATTTACCAACCATTCGATGATAAATGATCTCAAGGGGGAGATAACGTAACACCTAATAAAATTCTCAAAATACCCCTAGATGAGAGGTGTACGTATAATGCGTCTTCCCAAACTCCAATGGATAATCCAAGCCGAAAATGTGATCAATATGAAATATCATATGGGAAAATGACCTTTGATGATTTTTAGAGCAACTAGATCAAAAAATATTTTTTTGATCTGAAACACAATTTCAAATTAAGTGTGCGACAGGCCCGCGTCACGGACTTACACTTGGTTATGACACCAATATCTTGTATGAGATTAGAAAATTGATCAAAAATTTTTGAAAGAAAATACACAGGTATGCAGTAGGTCCGCGCGCGGACCAGGTCCCCCGACTTGTTCCATCGAAGCTCAAAATTTTAAATCTTTTGAGGGGCATTGCAGACATTTCTCTACCCCTTCTCGACTTAATCCACGGTCAGTATAAGTCATTTTTTTGCTTAAAAATGGTTTCAAAACCTATTCTAAAATCCTATTACGCTAAAACTAAGAGGGGACTTTGGGCGAAGAAGAGGAGAGAAGCTAGGGTTTCCAAGTATTCAACTGTGGTCCCTTGAATGGCGATTGATCTTTGATTTCTAGGTATGTAAGGCTACCTAAAGCGTTGGATTGAGTTCATCCACATGCCCCTTTATCTACTTGAGTTGAGTTTGCGGGTAATAATTAAATAATGCAAATCCTATGATTTTAAGTTCTAAGTTCTTACACGTGTTTGAGTCTTTATGAATATACTTGAGTTAGTTGATGAGTTGTATGAATATTACCATGAAATAGGAATACTAATCGTATGCTTGATGTCATACCCTAAAATCTTATTGTTTTCCTTGTATGCTGACTGAATTGAGATTATGAATCTAATTTTCTAAGCTGAGTAAGTTGATCCAAGGAGTACGTCTGCTTGCTTCATACATGCACGTGATGAGCATCTAATATGTCATATGGGTTGAACATGGTTGATATGATATTAACTGACAGTAATAGTGAGAGTCTTGCATGATATGAGTTAGAATTTTGATTTGTATTGCATTGATTGTTAATCCTGAGTTACAGAGTTAGTTGAGGAACTTGAGTTGAGTTGTTTTAAGATGAGCTTAAGTGTGTGTTCATAAGCACATTTTATTCTTTGAAGGAGTATTGAGCACCGAGTTGGTGTGAGAGAAAACAACTCAGAACTACGTTGCCAGCATTGGATGGTCATGCAGTTAACTCTGGCGGCCCATGTCCCAATTGACGGACACTCTCTTAGGATCTGAGAGAGAGGGAGAGGTTGACGTCCTTTACCTTAGCAAGTTTAGGATGGGCTCGGCAATGACATATGCTTTGTTGTGCATCACCAAAACTCATGGTGATTGAGAGTTATACTAATTAGAGAAATTTCCAAGTAACACTTCATTTAGCATATTAAGATTTTCGAATTGATTTGCATTGAATATTTAGTTTAATCCTAAAGCATGACCTTCAAACTTTAAACTTGCATTATTTATTTAAGTTGATTTCATGAGATGATGAGTGAGTATTGAGTCGAGTCTGTTGATTTGAGTCTGAGCCTTATTTATTTTCTTGAGCTATTTTACATGTCAGTATATATCATGTACTGACGGTCATTTGTGCCTGCATCACTAATGATGCTTACATAGGCGATAGAGAACTTATGAGGGTGCACCGTTGAGGTTCAGTTTCCTTTTTTGCATAGTTTGGGAGACCTCTTTGCCATCTGAAGGAGCCTTTTTGTTATTTTAATGATTATTTCTCTTTTCACTAACATTGGTACCATCTAGATAATAGAGGTAGATGCTTCATAGACTAGATAATGATGAGTTGATGTTGAGATCTTTATCTTTTAACTGATTTCTTTTAAAACTATGCTTATGTCAAAGAGTAATTAAAAGTTTGATTGTTGGCCTATGGCCTCTATATATTAAGATTGTCCACCATTTAGCATCTTTAGTCTTTGAGTATTTTATTTTCTAACTTGGTCTTTAGAGATTATCTTAGAAGAGCTTTCTCACTTCATTGATGTTTTTATTTGAGTATTCTTCCGATACTGAGTAAGATGTGATGATGTGGCCATGTGGTTCTCTTTGGGAATCAGTAATGGTTCTTCAACTACTGGCCACACCAAGGGTACCCACCTAGGGTGTGACACTAATACTTTGTGTGCTAAGAGTTATGGTCATTTAAAGTTGATCCTCGCATAATTCAAAGTGAAAACTTAACTAGTAGGAAGGTTTTGAACTCAAATAAGCACTAGGGGTCTCTCATGACCCGAATTTACTTCCTACACACCTCCCCCCTATATTAATGATCCTTAAAATGTAAGTAAAAAGGCATTACTAAGTTCAATGTGTTGATGTTGATGATGATGAATTTCTAGATTTTAAGAGTATAATTGTGAGGTGTTACAATTTGGTTTGGTTTTAAACTTTAGAAGTGCCATACCCCGAGAGGGTACCCTAAGTTTGGCTGACACTAAGAGACTATTGCTAGTCCCCAAGCGAATCACTTGGCCTCATCACATATATTTCTTTTTATCTAATGTCATATCCTAGGTGATGTGAAGTTGTGACATATCCTGTCTAATCACCTCTCCACAATACCTTTTCGATTTACCTCTACCCCTCCAGGTGATCCCTAAATCCAACCTCTTGCACTTTCTAATAGTCGCATCGACACCTATGCACAAGCCCAAACCATATCAGTCTCGCTTTTCTCATCTCATCTACCATAAAGGGCACCCCCACATTCTGCCAAATAGCCTCATTACTAATCTATCACACCTAGTATGTCCACAAATCTATTCCAATAACCTCATCTCTGCCAACCTACATCTTCTGAATATATGATTATTTTATTGGCCAACACACTACCCCACACAGCAAAGACGGTCAAACCACCATTCTATAAAACTTACCTTTATATATAACTAGTATCTTCTTATCATACAATACTGCAGAGGCAAGCCTCTATTTCATCGATGCTGCCCCAATGCAATGCATGATGTCATCATCTATATCATCACTATTCTAGACGATAGACCTGAGATATTTAAAGCTACTTTTCATGGAAATAGATTGAGTGGAAATCCTAGACTCACTTCTATAGTGTCATGCCTCAGGAGGATACCCTTGGTGTGGTCGACACTCAGAGACTATTGCTAGCCCCCGAGTGAACCGTTCATCCTCATCACATTCATTCAATCACATTATAATAGCGGAAGAGCTAAATGAATAAGAAATACGCAAAGAAAAGGAATGAAAAATGATAAATATAGGCCAAAGGCCAAACAGTCTATCCATCAACTAAGTAAGACTAGTATGAAAGAAACTAGTCAATAATAACATCCAATCACATCAACAGTCTAGTCTATAAAGCCTATAAAATATCTAACAAAATGGTGTCAATGACAGCCCCATGGTTACCACTAAATAGACAAAATATGTATAAAACTTAGGCTAGAACATAAATATGATATCCTCCAAAAATAGGGGAGGACTCACCAATTTGTTGAAAGCAAGAAGGTACTCAACGAGGTGCCTGTTGATGACCGCTATTACTTGTCTCTGTATCATGAAATGATGCAGGCCTAAATGGACGTCAGTACTGGAATGTATGAGCATGTAAAATGGCAGAAAGAAGCATATAAAGGAAGAATAACATCAACTCAAATAACTCAACTCAAGAAGTAGGAAACTCAATCATCATGTCAAGAGTCTAAAGTAAGAACGCAATTTAGACAATGATTACTCATCCATCACCTATGTATCATCCACTCAAAGTACTATTAAGGCCTAATTGGGAGTTTCTTTAACAGATAATCACCACCTATAAGTTGATGATGATATAATAAAGTGATCTCGTTGCCATATCCATCTAATACCCTTTTAGGGGTATAGTACATCCTATCAGTTGATCCAAAATTAATAACATCAAGCCCTCATTTTGGGACAATAGGAAACATCAAATTTTACGGTTTAGTCCTCTTCTACGCTAGCTACGTGGTTATCGAGTTTGAGTTGGACTTATTCTTACTCAATTCGATGCTCAATACTCCTCCCAAGACTCAACATGCTCATAAGACATCAACCTTATGGTTAACTTATTCACCTAGTCTCATTGGACATTTATCAACTTAATTCATAACATCCACCATCAACCCTTTTGGTTATATCATATTTATGTTCAATTCTTGACTCATAAGAACTCAATCACGCATCATTCTAACTCATTGCATTTAGGAGAACAAATGTAGAATTAAGGCATTAAGTGTTCCATATACTCTTGAGGCTCAAATTATGCTCATGCATGCTTATGTAAGTAAAATATGTGAAAGTTGTAAGAAATCATGCTATGATTCATGTAGTAAGGTAAAATCATGAAAATCAAGTAATTAAATCATAAAAATAGTAATTCATGCAAGACCATATAGAAATACATTAGATTTTAAGAAAAACCTTCAAGAAACATTCATGGGAGACTCAATTTACTTAGATCACCATCAATTCGGGTTATGGGGCACATGGAATAACAGAATTCATGTTTTGGGTAGCCTTACATACCTGGAAGTTTGAACCTTAAAGTCTCTTGGAAGAATTCTCAAGTTTATCTTCAAACCCTAGCCCTTTTCTCTCTTGAAACCTTACTTCCACATTTTGAGAGACTGATTTAGCTTAAAAAGATTAATCTGACATGTTTAGGGCTTTATTTAGGTGTAAAAATGTCAATTCTAGGCTTATAAAGGGTGGAAAAAGACAAAATAACCTTTCTTAAAAACCTATCAATAGTCATCTATTGGCCAGTAGGGACCCTTCCGCAAACCTTTGGCCCAATTTCGGAGTTTCTGGTTCATTTGATGAGCCCATGTTACAACCCGTAGAAAGCTCTGTGACCCGTAGATGGGTTCATAAAGTGTATGTCCAAGAATTGAAGTTTCAGGACTTTTTTCTCATGAGTTATCATATGGGCCGTAATTCATTCTATGGCCGATAAAGGAGATTCATAGAACAACTCTGCACTTGATAGTCTCCAGTCAAATGGTTATAACTTTTTACTCTGAACTCCAAATGAGGGGAAATCAGTTGCGTTGGAAAGATAATTCAAAGAACTCTAATTTGATAAGTTATGGGACATTTAATTATTTGTGTGCTAAGAGTCATGATCATTTAAAGTTGACCCCCTATACAATGCAACACTAGAAACTCAATTTACAGATTAGTTTTGAACTCGACTAAGTATTAGAGGTTTATAACCCTAATACACTTCACACATCTAAGAATGAGGCTTGAAACATGGGTACATGTGAGGATAGAGTTATGGGTTTCACAATATCTCCCTCCTGGGATCATTCGTCCTCGAATGATGAGCAACTAGGAGACCTATCAAGAATGAACTCAAATACTCAAGTGCATCGAGTACTCATATTTCAGAAATCAACCTCAACTTAGATTTAGAATTGAGAGACTGCCACTAACATCATCATTAGGCGTGAATACGATTAAAGACATGAATACACAATTACTCATAGAATCTAGAAGAACATCAACTCAAAGATAAGAACTCAACTCTACGATGGAAAGGTAACTTAGAGAGTAGAAATGAATTAGTACCATTGATTTTATCTTTAGAAGGCATGAATAGGTGAGGGTATCTGGCCTTCATATCCTGTTCAACTTCCCATGTAGCCTCTTTAACGGACTGACTTCTCCACAAAACTTCTACAGATGCAACCTCTTTAGTTCTTAACTTGCGAACTTGATAATTAAGGATTTGGATTAGACCTCTTCATAACTCAAACTATCCTTCACTCTAATTCTTTCAGCAGGCACAACCAAGGACAGATCTACCAAATACTTCTTAAGCATAGAAATGTGAAAGATTGGATGAATGGCTGCCAACTCATGTGGTAGCTCTAACTCATAAGCCATGTTTCCCACCCTCTTCGCAATTTGGTAGGGATCAATGTATCGAGAACTCAACTATCCCTTATTCTTAAATCTCATTACACCCTTCATGGGTGACACTTTCAGATACACCCAATCATTGACCTCAAACTCCAAGTCTCATCTTCTAATATCAGTGTAGGACTTCTGACGACTTTGTGCATTTCTCAGTCTCTCTTGGATAATCTTTACCTTCTCCATATCTTGGTGAACCATGTCTAGCCCAATCAATCCTATTTTACCTACCTCGAACCATCCAATCAGTGATCTATATCTTCTTCCATTGAGGCCCTAATAAGGAGCCATTTGGATGCTCGAATGAAATTTGTTGTTATATGCAAACTCAATCAAAGGCAAGTAGTCATCCTAATTAACCTTGAAGTCAATGACACAAGCCCTCAACATATCCTACAAAGTTTGTATTGTTTACTCAGCCAGTCCATCAGTCTGAGGGTGAAAAGTAGTACTAAGGTTCACCCTTGAACCCAAGCCTTTCTGAAAGGACTTCCAGAATTAGGCAGTGAAATGATCCTATCTATCTAATATGATGGACAAAGGAACTCCATGCAATCTGACAATCTCCCTTATGTAAAATCGAGCATGATCCTCTGCAATTTCTACCATCTTTACTACTAAGAAGTGTGCAGATTTTTGTCATTCGATTAACTATCACCCAAATTGAGCCATGCTGTCTATAGGACCTCGATAAGCCTATGACAAAGTCCATGTTAATCATCTCCCAATTCCACTATAGAATCTCAAAATTCTGAGCTACTCTACATGGCCTTTGTTTTGTCAACTTTAACTTATTGGCAATTTAGGCACTTAGAAACGAACTTAGTAATGTCTTTTTTCATTCCACACCACCAGTAGACTTCTCTCAAGTCATGGTACATCTTGGTAAACCCTGGATGGATGGAATATCTAAAACTATGGGACTCTGCCATGATCCTTTCTCAAATACCATCAACATCTGGAACACACAATCAGCCTTGATACCTCAATATTACATCTCCCCCTTTGGAAAAAGCCATCACCTTTTGCTTATGGACATCCTCCTTCAAATGTAATAAAATAGGATCTTGATCTTATTTCTCCTTCACCTCTACTACTAGAGATGATGTAGACCCATTATGCAGAAGAACTCATCCTTTCCCCGATTCATCTAGTTGAACTCCCAATCGTACCAGTCGGTGAACTTCTTTGGCCAACTCTATTTTCTCTTCCTTTACATGGGTGGTGCTCCCCATGGATGACCTGCTAAGAGCATCAACAGCAATATTAGCTTTACCTGGATGGAAGAGGATGTTCATGTCATAGTTTTTGAGCAACTCGATCTATCTTCTCTACCTCAAGATCTTTTTGAGTAAATACATATTGCAGGGTCATATAGTATGTGAATACATCAAGATGAGTATTGGCACAAAATCTTGAGTGCAAACACCGCCGTCACCAATTCTAAGTCATGAGTTGGATAGTTCCTCTAATGGTTCTTGAGTTGTTTGGAATTATAGGCTATGACCTTACCTTTTTGCATTAGAACACATCCCAATTCCACTCTAGAATCAACATAACAGATCATAAAGTCATCAGTCCCTCCGGTACAGTCAACACTGGTGCAATCATTAATCTGGTTTTCAACTCTTGAAAACTCTTGTCACACTCGTCGGACTACTGAAAATTATCTTTCTTTTGAGTTATATTAGTCAATGGTGAGGATAAAGAAGAGAATCCCTCAACAAACCTATGATAGTAACCAGCCAAACCCAGAAAACTCCTTATTCAGTCGAAGAGGTGGGTCTAGGTCTGTTCTTAACTGCCTCAATCTTCTGCATATCCACTTGAATACCATCACCTATAACAACATGGCCCAAAATGACACTAATTTAAGCCAAAACTCACATTTTGAAAATTTGGCATATAGCTCCTTATCTCTAAAGGTTTGAAGAACAATTCGGAGGTGACCTACATGTTCTGCCTCATCTCTGGAGTACACCAATATGTTATCCATAAACATAATCACCAACATGTCAAGGTACTTTCTGAATACTCTATTCATCAAGTTCATGAAAGCGACAGGAGCATTTTTCAGTCCGAAAAACATTACCAAAAACTCATAGTGACCATATCGAGTTCAAAAGGTCCTCTTTGGGATATCACATTCTCTCACTTTCAGCTGGTCATAGCCTGATTTGAGGTCTATCTTAGAGAAAATAGTGGTACCCTAAAGTTGGTTGAACAAGTCATCAATCCTCAAAAAGGGATATTTGTTCTTGATGGTCACCTTATTCAACTGCCGATAATCTATACACATCCTGAGAGAACCATCTTCCTTTGGAATGAATAGGACCGAAGCACCATATAGTGAGACACTCATCCTAATAAATCGCTTACCTAAGAGATCTTTCAACTGCTGCTTCAGTTCTTTCAACTCTGTAGGAGCCATTCTATATGGTAGAATAAAGATAGG
This sequence comes from Solanum medicagineum, assembly GCA_026153255.1. NCBI lineage: Eukaryota > Viridiplantae > Streptophyta > Magnoliopsida > Solanales > Solanaceae > Solanum > Solanum medicagineum. The sequence continues at coordinate 11,366 of JAPFFP010082094.1, read as the reverse complement.
CTCATCCGGGAGAACATCGATCCCAAAATTCAATCTCCCTACTAGGAGAGACTCTAGGCAAATCATCAGGAAAGACATCAGGAAACTCATTGACAATTGAACTGACTCAAAAGGTGGAGACTTTACATCATCAGACTTAACTCACACGTGGTGATAGATGCATCCCTTTGAGATTATCTTTTTGTCCTTAAGGTAGGAAATAAACTTACCCTTAGGCATAGTAGAATCACCCTTCCACTCTATGACATGCTCATTTGGAAACTTGAATTTGACAGTTTGGGTTTTACAATCAATAGAAGCATAAAAGGCATGTAGCCAATCCATGCCAAGGATCACATCAAAGTCAATCATCTCTAACGCAACTAAGTCTTCTAAAACTATCCCAATTATAGATAGATACCGTGTAATATCTATATATCCTCTCAGCTAGAATGGACTCACCAGTAGGAGTGGAAACACTGAAGGGCTCAAGAAGATATTCAGGAAGATCTCAAACTTACTAGCCACATATGAAGTCATAAATGATAAAGTAACACTTGGATCAAGTAATACATACTTTTCATATGAAAAGACTTGAAGCATACGCGTACAACATTTGGTGCGGCTTCTTGCTCTTGTCGATTTCCTATCGCATACAGATGGTTTGTACCCCCACCTGTATTAGTTGTACCACCTTTCTATGGTGCTTCTGAAGATTGAGCTTTATTACCTCCATCACCCTACATCCTCATAAGACACTTATTCTGGAAGTGACCAGTCTGTTCGCACCTATAGCAAGCATTTGTGCCCTCACAACACTCGCCTAGATGGAGTTTACCATACTTGCCATATGGTGGTTTCCCTCTCGAACCTTGAGTCACACTAGCTTGGTATTGAGAACCCTAAGCTCTAAAATTTTGATAGCAATGAGACTTCTAATCATGCATGTTACTTGGATCTGGTGCACTCGCTAAAGATGGTGCATAGTTCAAAGACCTCTGCAATTAGGACCTGTCCCCTTCCCTTGCTTATGTTGGCTAGGCTCATGCCCTGCCAACTTAGCCTTCTTGCTCAAGTGCTCCTCCCTATCTCTCTTCTTATTCTCCTCAATTTGTTGCGCATAGACTATAAGCCTAGAGATGTCCATGTTCGGAATCAGCAATGTTGCCTTGCACTCCTTTTTCACATGCTTGCCCAAGCTGGATATGAACTTTCTTATCTTAGACTTGATATCAGGGACCATCTCTGGAGCATACCTGTATAGCTGTGTAAATTTGAGGCTATATTCTTTGACAGTCATCCCTTCCTGCTTCAAGTTAACAAACTCGTCCACCTTTGCTTCCCTCAACTCTCGTGGAAAGAAGGCATCAAGAAAGGCACCAGCAAAGTTATCCCAAATGGCAGGCTCACTATGCTTACCTTGACTTTCTTCCGTTGATTGTACCAGATATTTTCCATGTCCTTGAGTTGATAGGAAGCAAGTTTAACTCCCTCTGTCTCAGTCGTGTTCATAACTTTCAACACTTTCCACATTTCATTAATAAAGTTATGGGGGTCTTCCTCAACCTTTGATCCAGTAAAATCTGGTGGGTTCATCCTCAAAAAGTCTCTCTGTCTAGTAGTAGTTATTGGCTCTTGAGAATTAGACCTAGAAGTCTATAAACTCTGGTTCCCACTCTAAGCAGCTACCCGTTGGGTGAGCAAAGTGATAACTCCTCTGAAATCAGCCTCTGAGGTAGGAGCAGGTGAGGTAGTGGGTGGCTGAGCAGTCCTAGCATCTCTAATAGGTTGGCCTCTACCCCATCTCTCCATCTAAGGAGTCGTCTTTGAAGTGGGGTTCTCAGTATTGTTGGCTGAGGCATTTCCCTATGTCATGGTGCATTTTGGAGGCATGACCTGTAAGCGTGTAATGCACGAATTAGAAGAGAGCTTTGTGGAGTCTTTAACTCTATCGCACGAACTCAGAATAAAAGAATGTGCAATAATTCCTAATGTCTTATAGCCTCCTGCCTATGGCGTGTGGTACACAACACACCCATAAACAAGACTAAACTAGCCACGGCTTCATAGATTCCCAAGGACTCTTGAACTCTGTGCTCTGATACCAAGTTTGTCACGCCCCAGGAGGGTACCCTTGGTGTGGCCGGCACTCAGAGACTATTGGTAGCCCTCCAGTGAACTACTTGGCCTCAAACATTTGTTCAATCACATTATAATAGCGGAGGACATCAATGAATAAGAAATACATAGAGAAAAGGATTTAATGATAAATATAGGCAAAAGGCCAAACAGTCTATCCAACAACTAAGTAAGACTATTATGAAAGAAACTAGTTAATAATAACATCTAATCACATCAATAGTCTAGTCTGTGAAGCCTCTAAAACATCTGACTAAATGATTCCAATTGTAAACCCATGGCTACCTCTAAATAGAACAAAATACTTCTAAAACTCAACCTAGAAAAGAAATATGATATCCTTCGAAAGTAGTGGAGGGCTCACCAATCAGTTGAAAGCAATAAAGTCCTCAATAGGGCGCCTGTTGATGACTGCTAGTACCTGTCTCTACATCATGAAAATATGCAGGCCCAAATAGACGTCAGTACATCGAATGTACGAGCATGTAAAATGACAAAACATCAACTCAAATAGATCAACTCAAAAAGTAGGAAACTCAATCATCATGTCAAGAGTCTAAAATAAGAAATAAGAATGCAATTTAGATAATGACTACTCATTCATCACTAATGTATCATCCACTCAGAGTATTATCAAGGCCTAATTGGGAGTTTCTCTAACTGAAAACCATCGCCTATGAGCCGGTGATGATTCACCGAAGCAATTTCATTGCTACATCTATCTAATACCCTGTCGGGGGTATAGGACATCCCATCAGTGGATCCATAATCAGTAACATCAAGCTATCATTTTGGGCCAATGCGAAACATTCGATTTTACGGTTCAATCCTCTACTACGCTAGCTGCGTAGTTATTGAGTTAGAGTTGGACTTACTCTTACTCAATTTGGTGCATAATACTCCTCTCAAGACTCAACGTGCTCATAAGACATCAACCCTATAGTTAACTCATTCATCTAGTCCCATTGGACATTTATCAACTCAATTCATCACATCTACCATCAACCCTTTTGGTTACATCAGTTTTAGGTTTAGTTCTTCACTCATAAGGATTCAATCATGCATCATTCTAACTCATAGCATTTAGGAAAACAAATGTAGAATTAAGGCATTTAGGGTTCTATACACTCTTTAGGCACAAATTATGCTCATGTAAGTAAAATATGAAAGTAGTAAAAAATCATGCCAGGATTCATGTAGTAAGGTAAAATCATGAAATTCAAGTAATTAAATCATAAAAATAGTAATTCATGCAAGATCATATAGAAATACATTAGAATTTAAGAAAACCCTTCAAAAAACATTCATGGGAAACCCAATTTACTCACATCACCATCAATCCGGGTTATGGGGCATGTGGAAGAATACAATCCATGTTTTGGGTAGCCCTACATACCTGGAAGTTTTGAACCCGAGAGTCTCTTTGAAAAATTCTCAAGGTTGTCTTCAAGCCCTAGCCGTTTTCTCTGTTAAAACCTTGATTCTACATTTAGAGAGAGTGATTTAGAGTAAAAAAATTGATCTGGCATGTTTTAAGGCTTTATTTAGATGTAAAAACATCAATTCTAGACTTAGAAAGCTAAGGGTGGAAAAGCGGCCCAAAATAAACCTTCTTAAAAAGCTGTCAAAGTCATCTACGGGCCCATCTATGGCCCATAGAACATTCCACGACCCATAGGGACCCTTCCGTAAACTTTTGGTCCAATTTTGGAGTTTCTGGTTCTTTTTACAAGCCCATTTTACAATCCATAGAAGGTTCTATGACCCATAGATGGATTCGTGAAGTCTGGGGCTAAAAATTGAAGTTTCAGGACTTTTTCTAATGAGTTCGCGGACAGGCTGTAATTCATTCTATGGCCCGTAAAGGAATTTCGTAGAACAACTCTGCACTTGATAGTCTCTAGTAAAATGGCCATAACGTTGACTCCGAACTTCAAATGAGGTGAAACTAGTTGCGTTGGAAAGCTAATTCAAAGAGCTTTTATTTGATTGGTCATGGGATATCTAATTATTTGCCTGGTAAGAGTTATAATTATTTAAAGTTGACCCATGGACAATCCAACACTAGAAATTCAATTTATAGGAAAGTTTTGAACTCGACAAAGTACTAGAGGTCTCTTATAGCCATAATACACTTCTCACATCTAAGAATAAGGGTTGAAACATTGGTGCATGTGAGGATAGAGTTATGGAGTGTCACACTATATTTGTTTCAGCCCTTGCAATATTGAAGTTGTACTCCAAGTAATTTGTTAGTCCTGTTCAATTTGAACCCCTTTGGACTCCTTCATATACCTTCAAACTTCCAACCTATCATTAACTTTATCACAAGTCTTATCAATCAGTATCATGCCATCAAATTAATCATTTGAATGTAAGCTTTTATTTGTTGACTAAGAGGAAAGCTCTCGACTCTAAGCTAATCGAAGAATATATTAAGTTGATCAATCATTCACTCAAGGATAAAGTGTAGAAATTGAAGATGTTCTATATTTCAAAAAAAAAAAAAAAACATTGTGTTCATGTTGTTTAAAGACAAGGAAAGATCATCTATGAACAAAAGACATTATACTAATATTTATCTATTTACACGCTCTAGATAATTAAAAGGGAGAAGGCATATATAAGTTAATCCTTCAACTATATGCGAAATTCCAATGACACTTCTTGATTATACGTGAATCCTATTATCCCTTGAATTATTTTAAATAAGTGATCCAAAAATATTTATGAGACAATAGGAGCGTTTGCTTATGAAATTTACTCCTTAGGAGGTATTTACTTCTTTTTTCATGATAGTGTATGAGGTTTAATTTCTTTATTTTAGGAGACATTTGCCCATGAAATTTTTTCATTTTTTTCAGAGTTCAAACTCTATCAATCATTTCAAATATCATTTTTCACTTTCTAAATCAAACCTGGCCAAACATCTAGAAATTAATTCATGAAACGTTAGTTGTTAAAGCATTTTGTACAACATAATGCATTAAAAATGTGCTCATAATAATTTTCTGACTCAGATTCGAATGGAAATTTATTGGTATTAAAAATATTGTTCTATAGTAATTAATATGTCATTCAGCAAAAAAAAAAAAAAATTAATATGTCACAAAATATTTGACATAATAGAACTAAGGGAACGCTGAGAATAATATCCTACATCTTAGTAAAATAAATATTTTTTTCTCAAAGTAGGACTAATGAGCCTAATTCGAACTAATCAAACACTATAATAATAATAATACCAAACATTGAATAAGAAACAAAAAATAATTATTACTATTTACGATGCAATTCAACTTATTTATTGATTGTACAGCACAAGATGTTTCCTTTTAACAAAACTTCATAAAGAAACAAATATAAAAGCACCCTATTCTACGTGACAACGACCACATATATAGAGTGAAAAGAAATTGGTTACCATACACCAAGTTGTTAGTCGATTTCAAAATTTAAATTCAGTTAATCCAAAATAAAATTTATGACTTTATGAATTTACTGAATTTGTGCTAGATCTGTCTCTGACACTAAACCTACGTGACCTTTTTTCTTTTTTTGGTCAAGAAGACAATTTAATTTTTTTTTAAGAAGCGATTGCAAGCTTTCCTTCTAGCTCCGTCCTAGATGTGTGTATAAATATAAATTCTAGTGATATCCTGAAATTATGGAACCCATCCATATCTACACACAAAAATAAATAGGTGAAAACTATTTACACTCCAATTTTACTTTAAAAATTAAACTCTTATATCTCAACTTTGAATAGTACAATAAACATTTTCCTCCTTTATAGTAATATAACAAAACAACACAACAACCATTTTTTCCATTGATAAATTAATAACAAAGACATGAACCATTTTTTCCATTGATAAATTAATAACAAAGACATGAGATACTCTTTGGCATAGAGCTTTTTAGAGAGACATAAATCTAAAATCGAAAGCACTCCTAGTCCACAAGACAAGACAACATAAATCTAAAAATGGATTGGTAGCCATGCCCACAAATCCAAAATTTAAAACTCAAACATAACTTTCATATGCATATATATTATTTGAATTGATAAAGAGACTCAACTTACTCTAAATTCACCTTTAATAGTAAATATTGATCTTATTTTTTATTGGTTAAGGAGACGGTGACATTTATAAACTCGGGCTTCTCTTTGGACATGCTGTAGGAAATATTCTCTTCATATTTTTGGAACACTAAATCCATCAATTTTGGACCAAATTGGCTCACAAGCAAAGGCTCAGCCACAGCTCTCATACATTTTGACAAATTATAACCACCATTAATATTTTCACTATTATTAGAAGCATTATTCCAATGGACTCTTGTAGTTTCCAATCTATTAATAGTGAATGAACCTTCTTTTTCAACTATGCACTTCACTTCTGCTGGTGATGGTGTATAATTAGGAATGTTGAATGAATCCAGTTTCTCTTCTTCTATTAATCCCTGCATTTATAAATTCATAGTGGTTATGAATTATTCATACAATATAATTTTGATTCATGTTATCTGCCTTTTAAAATTAAAATGACATTTACGAAACATCTTCAATAATTTTTAATTATATGAATATTTGTCCAAACTGCATTTATCTCTTTCTCCTATGTTCATTTGTTATTAAAAACCAAATACTACCATATTTATAACTTTGTGCCTTTTGTTTTCCTTTTACATTTGAATTAAATATAAAAATAATTGATAAATGTAGTAGATGGATATATATATATTCACTTGTGAGTCGATACGTGAATTTTGAAATCAATATTTCGCAGAAAAGCGAAATGAACAGAAAGCTTTTGACAAAATAAAATACATAGACACTCTGTGTAAATAATTTTAGCAATATCAGCTCCTTTTTGCATATTATAGTAGGCAATATATCTTATCTTCAATAGTTCAAGTCTCATATATTTTACAAAAGCTTACCTGTAAAGATCATTTAAATAATTTGATAGTGTGAAAAATTATTTGTAAGATAGTATATGAAATATAAACTGTTTTTTCCCTTAATTTGTTTCAAAAGGAACAATAATTTTCTATGTTTAGGGATTCTTGAAATTTAATTTTTTTTCCTCTCCAATGTCTTGTTTCAATAGTGATAAAAATACATTAACATGTTTAAAGGACGGATGTTTTAGAAAAATTTTAGCATTTAAATTATTTTATTTTAACGTCTCTTAAGAGCTTTCGATATTTTTGTTGCGCTGGTGACTCAAACCCACAATATCTTAGAATTGAAGGACAAGAATACACCGTCTGAACAACCTCCTCTTTTCGAGAGATTACTTTTGCTATATGTTTCAAAAGTATTAATCATTTAAGTCGTGAATCGTCACATAAAATAAAAATAATAGGAAAACTTAATTATCAAATAGTTTACCTCAATAACCAATTCATTAAGAACCATGGATAGAAGCTCCCAAATATAGCAACCTTCTTTGCTAGAACGATCTTCATTTTCTCTTCCTAAAATTGTTAATACCATTTTTCCACTTTTCATTAATTCCTCTGAACGATATTTCAGAAAATTTGAAAAATCTTTTTCAAATTGCTTGTAGTATGCTTTTATTACACTTGGTGGACTTGTACTCGACATGTAAATATTTCCCTTGTTCTTTTCAATTAAATCAGGAACCTGATATATAGATCAAACCAATAATTATTTGAAGATGATACAATATGATTAGTTAAGTGTTTAATCTAAGTTCAGAAAAAAATGCTAACTTCATTTTTTAATAAAATTTTATTTTCTTAAAGCAAAGCTTTTGTGCAACAGTAACTAAAACTATCCTCATGTCGCTTATAAATTGCAGATGATTCGAGTAGTGGAAGCAACTACTAATACCATTTCACTTATAACAAGGTAAAACCTTTGGCAATTATCAGGGGTAAAAAAGGCCATTAGGAGTTGAACTTTTGAAAAAAATATTTTTAAATCATTTTTGTGAAGAAAAGGTTTTACACAAACGTTGTGTTTTAAATAGTATGAATATTTGAACGTGTGTAGCAATATTCCACAAATTAAATAATAATACCATCATTGATAACTTTTTTTTCCAGAAATTCTTTTATGAAAATTTCTCGTACAAGTAGTTGTATTCTATATAATAAGAAAGAAGTGTTTGAATAAAAGATAGATCACTAGCTAGTTTCCAAAGATTTATGAGTGTTAAATTTTTATCACAACGTAATTATTGATTTCACATAGGGTAAAAAAGTTGACAGGGAGCGGTTCTTTTTAAAAGAATCCCATATATGTAGGGTTTAGTTTGGCCAATTAAAGAATTTTGAATATAGAAATTGAAGGAAAAAAAAAAAAGAGCGATGATATATATTAAACATACCTGAGATAGCCACTGGAGACTAAAAGAGGAGTAAACAAAATGCAAACTCTTTGAAAGAAAAAGTCTCCGATAAAATGAACCAGCCACTCCACTAAAAAAACATGGACCAAATTCTTCTGCAATTTGAATTCTCAAATTATGTTCAAATTCTCCCAATAACTGAAAAATGTTGTTAAAATCATTGCTAGGAAGATCATTGAAGAGAAAATGAAACTCCGGTGATTGTAATCCATGCTTTTTTCGTTCTTGCTCGACAGTTTGAACAAGCTCTGATATCACTAAAAAAGTATTTGATCCAGAAGCACAACCTAAATCAGCAATGCATAAAGCTTCTGGGAAGAAGTTACAGTAGAGATCCCTCATGGCTTGTTCTCTTATTGACTTTGTCATGAGAATGACCTTTCTCTGTTCATAAAAGAATAAACATATCGTTAGGATAATTTCAAAATATCCTTTTGGTGACTTAGAAATTAATTGTAGGATGTATGCTGAATCTATCACAAACTAATTTTTTGAAATTTCTATATAGATATGACTGTAGGCGAACTCACGATTTAAATTTTCTAAGTTCATAAAATAATTTTAAATAAATATTCCCATCATCTCATTCTATGTGAGATTCTTTAACTTACTACGGAGTTTATGAAAAAAGGGAAGACTACTAAAATTTAAGATCTAAAATAATTCTTAGATATTTGTGTGGTTGTAATTCATTTCATTAAGGATAAAAAAAAATGTTAAAGTATTTCTAATTGTGATAGAAAATGTTAAAGTTAAATTATTTATAATTGTGATAAGATGACATTCTTTGTTAAATAGATTTTTTTTTTTTTAAAGAAAAGGCTACATGAGATGAAACAAAAGAAATACATATTAGGACCTAGATAAAAATTACTATTATATACTTGTAAATCTGCATGTTACTTTTTAAATTCACTTCAAAGTACGACTATATGTTATAAGATCCACTACAAGTAACTACTCAAAATAAATAATTATATTTATGTTACCTGAATCAAAGAATTGTTTGCATAGCTGATATCTCCAATTCCTCCATTCATGTGAAGAACTTCAACAAGATTCATGCTTTTTTTTTAAAAAAAAAAAAAACCTTGATTAATCTTTCTTTTGTTATTTTTTATTTTCCTCCAAATGTGGGAAATCACTGTTTGCTTGAAAAAGTAGATAAAATGTGTTACCTATTTATAGGAGCGAGGATGCTACTGCATTTGAGTTTAATTTCCAAAATTGTCCCCGGCAGATATGGACCCATTATCAATACTATCGGTAAGCGGTAGATAACTGTTTATTGACATTTTTGTTACTAGTCAAGGATATACTTTTATTATTTTAGCTTATTTTGTCTTATTTTTTTAGTTCGTTGTATATTTATAAATTTCCTAAAGAAGTATTATAAATTGTATTAATTAACATTTAAAATATTTAAAATTTTATAAAGATAAGTTGAGTAACAAATATTATTTTAAGATGACCTAAAAATTCTATAAATTACATTAATTAATTTTAAATAAAAATTAATTAACTCTCAAAATTTTATCAATGCAATATAAAGTGTAACAAATTAGAGAATAACATGTATTATCTAAAAGAAAAACTATATAAAACGTACTACTTACGATACTAAGCATCGGGGGCCCATGCCAGCATGGGTTTACTATCTATTATTTTTGTGTTTCAAGTTAAATTTTAATATGATTTTTAAATTATTATTTATTGTGAATTATAGTACCTTTTCACGTAATTTTTAAATAACATATGTTACTTTACTTGCTTCAATTTATGTGACACTAATAAGATTTAGAAAGTCAAAATTTTTTAAGTCTTTTAATTTTTTTAATTATTTTGATCTATATTACATTTACGTCATTTTTAAATAACATATTTTATTCCTCCATTCCTATTTATACGACACTAATTCGTGTGTTAATTGCACTTTTTATAGTTCTTTTAAATTATTAATTCTTGTAATTTATAATATATTTTATTTAATTTTTATATATAGATATACTACTATTGTTAATTATCTAGATTTATAATACTTATTACGTAGGTTTCTAATGAAATTATACATGTTATTTTTTTGTCCCATTTCATGACGTCAATAGATCAATTTAAATAATGAATTAGATTTTTAATTTTTTTTTAAATTTAAATTATTAATTATCATGATTTGTAAAATTTTTTATACAATTTTTAAATATAAAATATCAAAAATAAGATAAATAAAAAAATAATTATATTCTCAAGCTCCTCAAACGGGCATATCAACCTTGAGAAGCTCAACTCTCTCTTCTTATATATTAAAATAAAAAATAACTACAATTTAAAACATTGAAAAATCTTGACTATGTGCTTTACCAAATTACTAATGGCAATTTTAATTGTGACAACATACGGAACCTTTTGGATTAGCCACCCCTAGATCTGGTCCCTTAATATCTTGTGGACATTATATTTTCAATTTATTTTTTTTGGAAATTAAATTCTCTTTACTTCACTGTATGAAAAATTAAATGTGAGGCACGATATTTTATGGACACTGTGTTTCAGGATAATTCTATTCACTTTAAATCATTTATTGTATGTTGGCAATGCTTATGCTCTTGAAAACGTCCTCATAATATTTTTATCACAAATTTGCAGCCTTGCTGCATATCGGTCAATTCAGTTCAATTTTAAATTTTATTAGTTTAACTTATTGGTTATCAATTTGTAAATATGCTAATTACTATATCATTAAGATATTAATTTATCGATTATTGATCCCTATTGGTTTAACCAATATGACGTCACGCCTCAGGAGGGTACCCAAGACGAGGCACCCAGACACTATTGTTAGTCCTCAAGCGAACCACTTAGCCT
>JAPFFP010082077.1:0-22230 GCA_026153255.1 Solanum medicagineum | reverse complement strand
TATAGTACAGGTTGGTTCTCCCGGGCCTTATCGACAACGGGTGCCAGTCCACCCTAACGGGGCATGGGGTGTGACAGCACGGTTACTTTGTCTTGGCCCCCGCTCTTATCTATGTATTAGAGGTGTTTGTTGGACACGTTATGTATATATGATATGATTTTATATCTTGTTTATGATCATGATATTGTGCAAGCTTTTTCCCTTAGCCCCAGTTTCTCCATTCTTTTATCTTTGATGCTTGAATTATTGCTTCCGCGATAAAGGATGTGTAATGATGCTTTATGAGGCTTGCTTGGGGCCTCATCGAGTTTCTCCTTGCGCTGTGCCATGTCTAGGCCCTAGGCTTGGGTCGTGAAAAACTTGGTATCAGAGTACTAGGTTGATAGATCCTCGGAGTCTAACACACCGCGTCGATTAGAGTCCTGTTCATGGTTGTGAAGGGCACCATGACTATGAATAGGAGGCTATGAGACGTTTTAGGAAATGATTCCCTTCTTCATAATCTAAGTCATGCTATAGAGTTGTGGTAAGTTTTTCCTCTAATGATTATTCTTTGCTATGCTAGATCATGTCAAACACTAGAGGAAGACGAACCCAAACTCCTAAGGAGTAACCTACCAATAGTGAGCTCTGGGATGCTCTTACTATGCTTGCCCAAGTGGTGGCCAACCAAGTCCAACAAGGGGCCCAAGCCCCTCATGCTACTACCCCAGGATCTAGGAAAGAGACTTCATGAGAATGAGTCCTCCGATTTTCTATGGGTCAAAGGTGGATGAAGATCCATAAGAGTTTATTGATGAGGTCTACAAAATCTTGAATATCATGGGTATTGGTCCAGATGAAAAGGCGGAGTTGGCGGCGTACCAACTAAAAAAAGTAGCTCAAATATGGTATGATCAATGGAAGGGTGAGAAGGGGGTCGGTGATGTGGTGCTTTAGGAGGAGTTCAAATTGGCCTCCCTTAATCGGTTTTTCCCTCTTGAGCTTAGGGAAACAAAGTTGGTAGAGTTTATGAACTTGAAACAAGGCGTTATGAGTGTGAGGGAGTATGCCCTCAAATTTAATCAACTTTCAAAGTATGCTCCTCATTTGGTGGCTGATCCTGGATCTAGGATGAACAAGTTTGCGATGGGGGTCTCCGACTTGGTAAGTGAAGAATGCTGGTCCGCCATACTAATTGGTGACATGTACTTGTCTCGGTTGATGACCTATGCCACAAATGGAGGAGGAAAAAATTGAGGAAGAGAAAGGGACATGAGGCCAAGAGAGCCCATCTTGGGGGTAAGTTTCAAAGGGGTGGCCGGTTCCATCAAGGCCAAGTGTCTCACTATAGGGGGGTTTGCCAATGACCTCCTTAGACCTCAAGGTATTGGTGTTGTGTCTCCCATTGATGTGTGTCCTACATGTGGGAAGGGTCATAAAGACCCATGTTTGAAAGATTCTAATGCATGCTTTGGTTGTGGGGAGTTTGGGCACAAGAAGGTAGATTGTACAAGCAATCGTGGCAAGGTCCGGGGTGCTAATGCAGTCCCATTGGAGAGAGGTGACCCTCAAGGTGGTACCCCAAGGGATAATTGATTTTATGCTCTTCTTGGGAAGCAAGGGGTTGGTGAGGTCCCCGATGTTGTTACCGGTATGTTGAAAATCTTTGACTTTGATGTGTATGCTTTGATTGATTTGGGTGCCACTCTTTCCTTTGTTACCACTTTTGTAGCTAAAAAGTTTCATTTGTCCTCGAGTTGTTGCCTGAGTCATATGAAGTGTCTACTCCTATTGGTACCTCTATTGTTGCTAGGAAAGTTTATATAAATTGTCCTATTTGCATTTTGCATAAGTTGCTGACTTGTGATCTTGTTGAATTAGACATGGTAGACTTTGATGTCATTCTTGGGATGGATTGGTTGCATGCCTACTATGCTTCTATTGATTGTAGAACTCGTAGGGTCAAGTTTCAATTTCCTAATGAACCTGTCTTTGAGTGGGAAAATCAAGATGTGGTGGTCGAGGGTAGATTCATTTCATGCATTAAAGCCCATAAGTTGATTTCTAGGGGGTGTTGCATCATCTTGTGATGGTTAACGACGTAAAGTCCTAAGTCCCTACCATTGAATCGGTCCCCGTTGTAAATGAGTTTCTTGATGTCTTCCCAAATGACCTTCCCAGTGTCCCTCCTGAAAGGGAGATAGATTTTGGCATAGATCTCCTTCCCGATACTCAACCTATCTCCATTCCCCCTTACTATATGGCCCAGGCGGAGTTGAGGGAGTTAAAGGAATAATTGAAAGATTTGTTGGAGAAAGGATTTATTAGACCTAGTCAATCACCTTAGGGTGCTCCGGTATTGTTTGTGAAAAAGAAAGATGGGTCACTTAGAATGTGCATTGACTACCGGCAACTCAAAAGGGTCACTATAAAGAATAGATATCATCTTCCAAGAATTGATGACTTGTTTGACCAATTGCAAGGGGCTAGCTTCTTCTCTAAGATTGATCTTCGGTCTGGGTATCATCAAGTGAGGGTGAGGGAGTGCGATATTCCCAAGACAGCCTCTCAGACTAGATATGGGCATTATGAGTTTGTTGTGATGTTGTTTGAGTTGACTAACGCACCGGGATCTTCATGGACCTAATGAATAGGGTCTTCACACCTTACCTTGATTCCTTTGTTGTAGTCTTTATTGATGACATTTTGATCTAATCTCATAGTGGGGAGGAGCATATGGGTCATTTGAGGGTTGTGCTGCAAAGATTGAGAGAGGAGAAATTGTATGCCAAATATGACAAGTGTGAGTTTTGGTTGAAGGAGGTTGCATTCTTGGTCATGTGGTGTTAGGGGATGGTATAAAAGTGGATCCTAAGAAAACTGATGTGATTAGAAATTGGCCTACACCATTGACCCCGTCGGATATTAGGAGTTTCTTGGGCCTTGCAGGTTACTATAGAAGATTTGTGAATGGGGTTCTCCTCCATTGCTTCCCCTATGACCAAATTGACTCAAAAGAAGGTTCATTTTGTGTGGACCGATGAATGTGAGAAAAGCTTCCAAACAATGAAGGATAGGCTTGTGTCCACTCCTATATTGTCACTATCTAATGGGCTTGAGGGTTTTGTTATGTATGGTGATGCATCTAGGGTTGGTTTGGATTGTGTACTAATGCAAAATGGTAAGGTCATAGCCTCTGCTTCTAGACAACTCAAAGTGCATGAAAGGAACTACCCTACCAATGATCTAGAGTTAGCTAGCATGGTGTTTGCATTAAAAATTTGGCATCATTATTTGTATGGGATTCATGTGGATGTCTTCACTGACCATAAGAGCCTCCAATATGTCTTCACTCAAAAAGATCTCAACTTGAGACAAAGAAGGTGGCTAGAACTTCTTAAAGATTATGATATGAGTGTGCACTATCATCCGGGTACAACAAATGTGGTGGCGGATGCCTTGAGTAGGGTGTCTATGGGTAGCCTAGCCCAGGTTGATGTTGGTGATAGGGAAATGGCTAGGGAGGTGCATAGATTGGCTAGTTTGGGGGTTAGGTTGGAAGAGGTTGGTGATGATGGTGTGGTTGTGGTTGGTGGGTCTAAGTCTCCATTGGTTGATAAGGTGATAGCAAAACAAGATCTTGACTCCTCCTTGCTTGAATTGAAAGCCTTAGTAAAAGAGCGCAAAGTAGAGGTTTTCTCCCAAGGAGGAGATGGGGCTCTTAAGTACCAAGGTAGGTTGTGTGTGCCTTGTGTTGATAGTTTAAGGGAGAAAATTCTTGATGAGGCCTATAATTCTTCTTATTCTATCCACCCCGATTCCACCAAAATGTATAGAGACTTGAGAGATGTGTATTGGTGGGGAGGCATGAAGAGGGACATTGCTAAATTTATTTCCGGTTACCATAGTTGTCAACAAGTCAAAGCCGAACATCAAAGGCCGGGTAGCCTAACCCAAGACATAGAGATTCCTACTTGGAAGTGAGAGGTGATTCATATGAATTTTGTGATTGGGTTGCCCAAGACTAGGAAAAGGTTTTGATTCCATTTGGGTTATGGTAGATAGGATGACGAAATCGGCTCACTTTTTACCGGTTAAGACCATATATGGAGTTGAAGAGAATGCAAAGTTGTACATCCATGAGTTAGTGAGGTTGCATGGGGTTCCTTTGTCTATCATATCATATCATGGTTCACAATTCACTTCAGACTTTTGGAGATCTTTTAAAAGGGTGGTACAAAAGTTCACCTTAGTACGGTCTTCTACCCTCAAACGGATGTCCAAGCCGAAAGGACAATTCAAATCCTTGAAGATATGCTTAGGGCATGTGTATTGGAGTTAAGGGGTAGTTGGGATGACTATCTTCCTTTGATTGAGTTTGCCTAAAACAATAGTTATCACTCTAGCATCGGTATGGCTCCTTTTGAGACTCTTTATAGGAGGCGATGTAGATCACCGGTTGGTTGGTTTGAGGTTAGAGAAGTGGCTTTATTAGGACCGGATCTGGTTATGGATGCTCTTGAGAAGGTTAGGATGATTAGGGAAAGGTTAAGAATAGCCCAAAGTCATCAAAAATCTTATGCCGATGTGAGAAGAAGAGACCTTGAATTCAAAGTGGATGATTGGATTTATTTGAAGGTTTCTCCAATGAAAGGCGTGGTCCGTTTTGGTAAAAAGGGAAAGTTGAGTCCAAGGTATGTTGTTCCTTATGAGGTCTTGAAAAGGGTTGGCAAGGTAGCTTATAAGTTGAAGTTTCCTAGTGAGATGAACTTGGTTCATCCGGTGTTTGATGTCTCTATGTTGAGAAAATATGTTGGTGATCCTAATGCTATTGTGCCTCTTGATGTTATGGGTGTTGTTGAGGATAACTCGACTTATGAGGAGATTTCAATTCAGATCCTAGATAGGCAAGTGAAAAGATTGATGAACAAAGAGGTGGCATCCGTTAAGGTTCTTTGGGGGAACCAACAAATCGAATGTGCTACTTAGGAGGCCGAAGCGGACATGCAAAAGCGATATCCTTATCTTTTCCTCTACACTCAAGCTCAAAGTACTAGTTCTAAGTCCCCTATGTGATTTCAAGTCTTATGTTTCAGCCCCTATATCATTCGTATGCATTCATGTTTAAGTTGGCAAGTCATGATGACTTTACACTCATGTTGAGATTTTGAAAATGGTGTTTTGAATGTAATGTTGCATTTCAGTTAGGGCTGATTCATTTATGATCATTCTTGTCTTGTATGTCTCTTTTACATTCTGGGACGAATGTTCCCAAGGAATGGATATTGAAACAACCCCAAAAAGTGCTTGAAAATGTGGCTCGGAATGCCGAAAATTTTAAATTTTATATATCTCAAAATTCATTTGCTATTTCAAAAATATGACTTCATATTCTTGTTCAGGATGTCCAAATTAGGGGGGGAAAGGTCTACCCCCGATTTAAGGGAGAAGATTTAAAAATTATGAAAATTAAATAATGCGATTTCCAGAGGGGTTTTTAAACCGTTACCTCCTTGTGAGCTCACTAGTTCATTTTGGGACTGTCTTTTTTTTAGTTCGCCCAAGACTTCTAAGTCTTGGGTTTAAGTGTTCCCAAACGTGTTTTTACCTATACTTAACCAAATTTCACCCTTATATTATCCTAAACATATCTCAATACTCCCCAAAACACTTAGTCATATTTCACTCCTAGAACTCAACTCCCAAACCCTCATCCCCAGCTAAGGTTTCCTTCAAGGTTCTTCTTCAAGCTTCAAGTCTCCATCTCCAATCTTCACTAAGTTCATCTGTAAGCTAAGGTATGTGGGTTTAAGCTATTGGGTTCTTCCACCCATGGTGCCCTAATCTCATTTTCAATAAGGTATGTGGGTTTTAGCCATTGGGTTCTTCCACCCATGGTGCCCTAATCTCATTTTCAATAATATTGCACGAGTTAAAGTTGATTTTATATGTGGGTCTTGTATACTAAGAAATTTACTGCACAGTGATTTGAGTTCATGAAAGTATGGTTGTTTTAGCATGTTTTGAGCTCTAAATCATGGATCTATTGTTAGATTTGATGAGGGGTTTTGATGTCTTGGGGTTGTTGCAAGGTGTTGATTGATGGTTTTACCACAGATTTTCTTGCATGATTTCATCTCTAAATTGCATGATCTTTCACCCCCATTACACACACCCCAAGTGTTTGATAAAATGTTCGGTTAGGGTTTCTTAAGGAATTGAAGGTCCAAAGCATACGATATGATATGAATGACTATATAATGATGAAATGAGCTTATGTATATGATAAGTTCTATATAAAGTGTTGCATTAGACCATGCCCAATTCGAGGGGACTAAGAACCCGGATAACCTAGATGGGAGTTCGTACTCATCAACCTAGGGAAGGGTTTGTACTTCTCCACCTGATGATGGAGCGGCATCATCACTAACCTAGATGGGGGTTTGTACTCGTCAACCTAGGGAAGGGTTTGTACTTCTCCCCCATGGTGATGGGGCGGCATTATCACCAACCTAGATGAAGGTTAGTACTCATCCACCTAAGTGATGGGGCGACATCATCACCAACCTATCAAAGGATTATACATTTGAAAATCTAGCTTGGTCTCTTCTACACATATGATATCCTATATCAGCATGAGTTACTTCAGCATGTTCTACTTATGCATTGATCATACATGTCATCTTGTTATATACGCCTATTGCCTATTGTTATGCACTTTGGTTATGATGCCTATCTCTTCTTGCATTGCATCCTACATACTTAGTACATTCAAAAGTACTAATACATATTCTATGCGTACATGATGTCACCATGTAGGAACCGGTACCCAAGTTGATAATCCTCCTCCACGTGGCTAGTCCAGTGATATTCAAGCTAGTTGGTGAGTGCACCACTTCAGGGACCTAGTCTATGTTTCTCCTATTATGTATTAAGACATTCCTTTTATTGTCTATTTTGACTATGAGGGTGAGCCCGGTTACTTTGTCTTGGTCCCCGCTCTTGTCTATGTATTAGAGGTGTTTGTTGGACATGTTATGTATCTATGATATGAGTTTAACTCTTGTTTATGATCATGATATGGTGCAAGTTTTTTCCCTTAGCCCCGGTTCCCCAATTCTTCTATCTGTGATGCTTGAATTATTGCTTCCGCGACCAAGGATGCGTAATGATGCTTTATAAAGCTTGCTTGGGGTCCCATCGGGTTTCCCCTTGCGTCGTGCCACGTCTAGGCCCTAGGCTTGGGTCGTGAGATATCATTAGTGAGAAGTGATTAAGTGGTTCTAATCATTTAAAAAGTTGACACAATTGAAAATGAAGCTTATAAAGGTAACTATGAAAATGAAGCTTATAAAGGTAACTATTTTTTAAATCCAGTATTATAAATGTATACTATTGATATTGACTTTTATTTATTTTTTATTATTCATATACCTAATTTAGTCAAATAGTAACGAGCAAGCACTTGAAGCCAAAGTTGATGCACAGTTGAGGGAGTTCAACTAATTTATATTTGATTCACATTCCAACTTGTTAAGTGATATCAAGTTAATGTTGAATAAAGAACATGAAATGAGAGTATTCCTACTGAACAAGTTTTCGAAGAACCATTGAGTAGGAAAAGAGATGGTGTCTTTTGTAATTTTGGGACTTCAAATACATGCAGCAGTAGAGGAATTAGAAGTATTTTTTTCTGGTAGAAGAGCTTCTGTGCAAGGTATTTTGTATATTGTTGTTATATTTAATTTATAAATAATCAAATATTATTGTTATTAAATTTTTCAGATTTGAGTATGGGTAAAGACGACCCTGAAGTTGTTGATTCGGAAGATGGTGCTAAATCAGATAAAATTTATTTTGGTTTTTATGATTTCTTCTGCAAGTCTCCTTTAATATGCTTGTGTAATACATTTAGATTTATTAATTATATCACCAGATACTCCTGTGTTGACTAAGGATATATATAATTTAATTAATTCTTCAAATTTTAACTATATATTACATAAATTGGGATGGAGAAAATAGTACTATTAGTCCACTAGATTAGTGCCTCTCGGTTCATACAAAATATAAAAGTGAAATAAAAAAAAAAAAGCGACATTGTTTAACCTTTGAAATTAAACTGTGCATATATAAAAATTACTACTCTGTGCATTTAGTTTTATTGAAAACTAATAAAAGAAATTCAGTAGTGAAAAAGATGCATCTAGATGGAATAAATCTCTGGTCTTTTAGATGATTCAATCAAGTGCATCAATAAATAATGTTTGCTCAATTTTAGAGACATAAAATATTTAACTTAAAGGTAAAAACAGATATTCACATGCAGCACAGTTTGACAAAAATAACTTGAGCCTTTCGTTAAATATTGCACGGGTTGTTGAGGTTCCACATCTATAAAAAGATGCCATGTGCTCTGTCCCATGTGAAAGGGATGCTACAAAACAAAACACAAATGGAAGATTCCCTCTTATTATTATTTTACTTTACATAAGAACTAATATGATGATATATTCATTTGTAATTGCTCAACTTTTTCATAGTCATTTTCGTTATCATTATTATTGTTATTCTTTTTGCTTTCCACTTCCCATAATCATTCATAGCAAGACCAAGAAAAATACTAATATACCTTCTAAGGAAAATCAAGAGGTATTAATTACTCCTGTCAAAGTTTGAAACTGGGGGATTAAGATGTCACAGTAAGCTTGAGATACATCCATGGCGTGATCCAATAGCATAGCCACATCTAATGAAGGGTGGCTAGTTAAATACATTTCTTCAAAAAATTATATTGTGTATATAAAAAATTATACAAACGAGATAAGTTAAAAATTATTTTTCATACGTATATATTAAATTTTGTACACTCTTAACCAAATTTCTGGTTTCGTTAAATGGTGTGATCCCTTCCCAACTGCATCTTTTGTTAAAGTTTGTTAAACTTGGAATATATATTTTTCACTATATGCTATATAGTATACTCACACACGTGGAATCAAACACAAAATCAATTGCCAAGCTAATAACTGAATGGCTGAAAGTACTAACTATAATTCAGATGCGCATTCAGGATTTGGAGTTTCCGGAGACTCATCACTAAATCAATTTTGGATCGAGTTATTTGCCTTTTTGGTATGTATGACAAATCAGTTAACAAAATATGAATACTAATAAGATGCCAATGTATGTATTATACTAGATATAGGAGCATGTCCAGTACAAATCTAATATATGTTACTCTAGTTATTCTAATTTACGTGACACAAATGGAATTTTAAGAGTCAATTAATTTTTTATATATTTCTTCAAAACATTTTAAGTTGTTAGTTCTGGTAATTTATAGAATTTTTTGCATCATTTTCAAACAATATATGTTAAGTCCTCTATTATAATTTATGTAGCATATACGCTAATTAGGAGAGTCAACCATATTTCTTTAGTTATTAATTATTGTGACTATTACTATCTTTTACCTAATTTCTCAAATAATATAATGTCATTTCATTTGTTTCAGTTTCTTCTGTTGTATTAATATAATTTTGAGAATCCACCAAATTTTTTAAATCTATTTAAAAACATATTTTAAGTTGTTAATTATTATTATTATATATAGTATTTTTTTTTACATATTTTTTGAATATATAATAAACTATTTTAGGGTATTGATTATTGTGATCTATTGTAATTTTCACATAATTTTTAAATATATAACGTATTGTTAAGAGTTGTGTGCTTGTAGACTCTTATTAGATATCAAAATATTTTAAGTGGATAATTAATGTGGTTTATAATATCTTTTAAATAATTTTCAAATGTATGGTAAAATATTTTAAGTTGTTCATTATTATAAGTTGTAACACTTTTAATGTAATTTGTAAATATATAATAGATTATTAAAGAAAATAAGATAAACAAATTAAAACGGAGAGAATACTCAATTTTTTTAAGAGCGGTCCACCTTTGGCTTGGAAGCATACAACTCAAACAAACATGTCATCCAAGAGCAGAGTGCTTCCTAGCCTCTTCTATATAGGGGTATGCTACAAATTTCTTGTGCAGAGGTTAATTTTAGACGTATTTATGCGCCTAATAGCCAACTTATTAACCCTTATGTTTAGCTAAGTTTAAGAGAGAATTCCATAATTTTTATTGCATCATAGAGTTAATTGATTGTTTTTATGCTACCCAATATAATTAATTGTTTATAGGACCAAAAGTGCTAGAATGGGCTTAAAAAAATATACATCAAGCTGTATGATGGAAAATAGGAGCTAGTAAGTGATGTTGGAAAGCGAAAATCTCAAAATTAAATCAGAGAAAATTTATAATGTCCCACATGTTGGAATGTATGAAAAGTGTAGAAGGAAGAAAATCTAGAAATCCACAAGACAAGAGCACGAGCCCAATCTACGGCTCGTGGTTCACTTCACGAGTCGTAGACCAGGCTCATGATCTATGGGTGCAGGATTAAGAATTTTACTAAAGTGTAAGTGAGGTTTATGAATCGGGATTATAATCTGTAAAAGGAACTACTGACTACACACGTATTTATGGTTTCTAGGGTTCAATTCTAGTAGTTTAAGTTTGGAAACCATCAATGTACGGGTGTTCTATGAGTTGTAATTGGTTGTATAGACCGTAATTAGTGATTGTGGAATGATGGTCTAAGTTGATAGAAAATGGGTTTATGAAGTTCAAAGTACAAATAATAGGATGGGTTATATTTCCTTTTATGGTTCATAGATGGGGTCGTAGTTTGGCCCCCTAAAGTTGCAAATTTATATAAGTGTTGAGTCACTTTACGAACTCTACGGTCCGTAATATAATCTACAAGTCATAAAGTGATCTTGAAGATTGAGTTTCAGAGATTGTTTTTGAAGGTTACAAATTTTAACAGGATGAAATCCCTTTCCACGACCCATGGTCAGAACTATGACCCGTAATCGGGGGTCATGATTTGGGCCCTACAACTTTTTATAAGAGAAATTATTGACATTTCCTAGTGATTTATACCTAATGTACGTCATTTAAGCCCTAAATTAATCCCTTTCAAGTCTATTACTTCTCAAACTCATTTCATTTCCCTCATTCTTAATTTAACCTAATTATAGAATCTTCTAAACAACTCCTAAGTTTCCTCCAAGTACCTAAGTGAAGAGTGCAAGTTAGGCTTCCAGATTCTTCATTTCCACTTTAGATTTTCTTTACCAATCACAACAAGGTATGTGAGTTTGATTTGTGGGGTCCTTCCCTCCACAAAACTAAGTTTTCTTCTCATTCTAATTAGCTCAAAGTTTATGAATATTTTGGAGACTCATGAAATGGCTTTAATCATGGATTTTATGATGCATTCCTAGCAATATGAAGTATATCAATACCATGTCATCATTCATGTTGATTATTGAGTTGAAATCCATATTTGCTCTAGCTAGATTTTGTAAGATTATGGTGGATTATTTTGAACAGTTTCAAATAATCATAATATATCTTATTTATGCATGATACACTTGAATTGCATGATTCAAGCCCTTATCCATGAACCCACCAAGTTTTGAACTAAGACTATATGATGAATTACCTTATTCACGATGAGAGGTTTCAATCAACATTATGCAAGTTTATGAATATTGTGAATATCAAGGGCTGCCATGTATGGTATGAATCCATGGAAATTCTATGAAAGTTATGAAATTATAAAGTCCTTTTAATGATGTTATGACATTCCCTCTTATGAAAGAAAAATGATCACTTGAAGGGGTTACAGATTTTTAATGAGCTATTCTTATCATGATGTTATGCTTTCCAAATTTATATATGTGTAACTATGCTTATAAGTATTCCATGAGACTAGACTTAGCACCAAATGGGATTCAAGGTGGGGGACTATCCCCAAAGATCCTTATATAAAGTCTTACTTCCCATAACTATGTGCTACCGTAGGATTACGTATTAGCTAGTGGATCCATATATAGTTCCATGTTTATGACACCCACAAATGTGGGGGTATAGTCTACCTTTGCAAGTAGACTACTCATTCTCTAATATGAAGGCAATATCGAAATTCCATCTAGTAGCTTGCATAGTCTTAATGTCAGTAAAGGTCTCCTCCCTCATATGTACAAGATATGTTATGAAATTTATGACTCTTTCATGCACGTTTTCAATAAGGTATTGACAATTCACTACATATCGAGTTTACTTTGATATGATGATGCATCTTGACTATATTGATGTATGATCTCTTTTACATTGCATCTCACATACTTAGTATATTCCATAGTACTAACATATTTTTTGCCTATATAATGTCACCATGTAGGGTTCCGGGACCTTCCTCCTCCTCATACTCATGGTTGCTTCGGATCTCGAAGACTTTATTTGTGGTTGGTCCTATAGTTTTGAGGACAATAGCCCTTTGTCTATCTAGCTTTTATCTTTGAGATGATGATAATTTATTCTACATACTTATGTTTTGAGGGTGATCTTGGGATATGCTAAGCCTCCTATCTTATTTCTTTGTTTAGACTTATTATTGGATGTATGTTGGCTATGTTCGTATGAATTCAATATGATCCCGCATGTTTAACTAATTGATCCTCAGTGTTTACTCCATACGTTCCTCTTATTTTGATTATTTTATCTATTATGTGTTTATGTATGCAATGAGGCTTGTTTGGGTACCTTTGGGCTCTCCATTCTCTATGTCACTTCTAAGCCCTAGGCTCGAATCGTAAAAGGCTTGGTATCATAGCACTAAGTTTGTAAATGGTCCTCAGAAATCTAACATACTGCGTTGAATAGAGTCTTATTTAATGTTTGAAGCACACCACAACTATGCATAGGAGGCTATGAGGCGTTTAGGAAATGACTCACTTCTTTCATGCTCTATGTCGTGTCTTAAAACTTGTCATAAGATTTCCTAGATCTCTAATGACTTATTCTTTGCATTTCTAGATAATACCACCAAGGATCACTATAAGGGTCTTTTTTCCCGAAGAGGATCAAGCCCCTCCAGCCCCGCAAGCTCCCCAAGAGAAAGGGGTCACACACGCCGAATACCAGAATGTGATAACATTGTTGGCACAAAATGTGGCCAACCAAGTTAATCAAGGATCCCAAGCTTCTCATGCGCTGACTCTAGCCTCAACGATGAGGGATTTCACTAGGATTAACCATCTAGAGTTCCATAGTTCAAAGGTGGAAGAAGATCCCCAAGAATGCATTAATGAGATATACAGGATTCTAGCCATAATAGGGGTAAGCTCGTAGAAAAAGTCTGAACTAGCAGCCTACTAACTCAAAAATCTTGCTCAAATATGATTCAAATAATGGAAGACGGAGAGGGTGGATGATGAACCTATTCATTGGGAGGAATTCAAATTTTCTTTCCTTGACCACTTCTTCCATATTGAGCTAAAGGGAAGTAAAGTCTAACACTCCTCAATGTAATTCGGAAAGACCCAATGATGTGTTTCTTGGATATCTTAGCACCATGTATTATTTTACAAATCTGATTTCGAATTCTTTTTCAGGAGGAAAAATTGTGCTAGAAAAGGGTTGCCTTCGATTTTTGCATCACCCATAGCAGAAAATAATTTTTTGATGAAACCCTGCGAACCAGAGGAGTCTGCGACAAGGGCGCGTCGTGCCCTTGGCCCCTCATAGTACAAATTTTTTTCTGTTTTATTTTTAAGTCAGGAACTTAGTTGGGACATATCCCAACACCTTTATATATGCAAACCCTCAAAATTTCTCTCTTTTAGGCCATATTGCTTTCTCTAAACATCCCCATATCCTCTCAAACCTCTCTCTAAAATTCCCCACCGAATTCCCTTGAATTTCTTGAAAATCAAGTCATCTCCATTGAATACAAACCTTTAAAAAAGGATTCTCAAGTTCTTCAAGTCTTTTTCTCCAAGTTTTAAGGCCAAAGAGGTATGTGGGTTTCTTCGTTCATGGTCTCTTTCGCCTATGAAGTCCCAAAACCTAATTTACTAAATCCTTTAAGTTTTAATGGTGATTTCTTATGGGCTCTTCCTAATTCTTTATTAATCATGGATTATGTCCAAATTCTTCATCTATTACATGAAATTGCATAAGATTTTCAATTATGAAGCTATTTATGAGATTCAAAGGTATAAAAGTAATGAGATTATGATGTTGTGATGGAATTGATGATTTTGTGAGATAAATTGCATGATTCTATGTAAAATATTGAAAGATGATATGTATTATTGTGGTAGATTACCTTAGAATGATTTAAATTGATGATTTTTATTAAATTGATGCATAGTCCTCTTGAGTTACATGATTTAAAGTCTACATGCATAAAATCCACCCAATTATCGTATTGAGTTTTCCAATGATGAATGATTTCTAACGGTGAGGGTGTAATGATGAAGTTTCTTACCTATGATGGAAATATTTCACTATATGTATGTAAGTTCATGAATGCAAAGAAGGATCAGGTATATCAAGCATGTTTTGAAATTTGATGAAATCCGAATTGTAAAGCCCTCTTTATGATGTTATGGTAGATAAGTTGTGTATGTCATTATTATCCTCATGTTTGTGTGTCCAATAGGACTAGTTTTATGAGGTTTAGAATGAATGAAGGAATGAATGAAGGAAGGAAGGAAGGATTAAGGTATGAGTCCTCCACCTAGTAAAGATTATGAGATGATGATGGGTCGATAGTAGAGGCATAGACAAAGTCTAGGAGCTATCCTTATGATGATGATCTATGTTCAAAAGGTTTATGGGACGGGTTAGTAGAATACCTCTTTATTATTTCTAGATGTTTAGGGGATGGGTTAGTAGAGTACCTTCCATATTAGATAGTACTATGATTCATGTCTATGGTCATTCCATGAGAGCCACACTTAGCACCAAGTGGACTATGGGATGGATGCGGAGGCTCCCCATTAGCTAGGGCATGAGACCATTAATAGAATCTCATTGTCTCATACCTACGTGTCACGATAGGAAGTAGGGGTCACCCACTAGTAGAGGTTGATTCTAGACCACCTATTAGTAGAGATTTGCTCACTAGCTAGCTTTAGTCTATCCACTTAGGCATCTTAGGAGGTTACCTTGGCAAGTGACTTTCCACTTTCTTCTAGTGTAGAGGAAACATCGGGACTCCATGGTTTATATCGGTTAAAGATTGCTCACACATGTCAATGTTCTCCTTATGGTCCTAAGTTGTCCTCTTATGATGATTATGATGGTTCTTTCATATTATATCTATAGGTATTCTAAGTTCATATGGCTCATTATCTCTAAAGTTCAAATGATTTTCTCTCACATATGTATGATATAAAGAAGTTATGTTTCATGCAAGTTTTTATTCAAGCATATACATGCATGGCATATTGAGCTTATGTTCTTTGTATACGATTATGCATCTTATTTATGAAGCTTATTGTCTATTGTTTCATTTCTTGCCCACATACTAGTACATTCAAAGTACTAACGCATACTTTTTTTGTCTATATGATTTCACCATATAGGGAGCAGCGTTCCTTGATATCCTCCATATGGCTAGCTTGGATTGGTGAAGATTGTTATTGTGGTGAGTCCTCCATTTTGGGGACCGGATACGACTCTCTATCTTGCTTATGTTGAGACTCTATTTCATCTTCATAGTATCTTAAGGGTAAACCTTGGACATGTCTTGGGCCCCGTCCTATTCATACTTAGATGTGTTGTTGGATACCATGCTATGTTATGTTTGAGCTTTTGTGGAGACTTATCCTTTAGACCATATTCCTTGTGTGATGCTATTTGATGTTGTTGATGTTGATGGAAAGCAATGAAAGTCCTAAGTCCCTACTACTACATAGCTTGAATCATACTTACCCTTCTCTTAGTTATTGCTTGCTATGTGATTCATACCAATCTCTTCCCTTTATTTATACCCATAGCATGAGTCCAAGTCCCTATTCCATTAGAAATTATTGATGCTTGTTTATGCTTCTGCAACCCAGCATGCGCAAACCATATGTTAAAAGGCTTGTTTGGGTTGTCTTCGAGTTTCCCATTCATCATATTACATCTAGACCTTAGGCTTGGATCGTGACACAAAGATGATGGAAATTTTGAACCTCAAATAAGGCTCCTTGAGTTTTTGGGTGTATTCCCTCAAATTTAATGATCTCTCAAAGTATTCTCCATATTTGATTGTCGATCCTCGGGTAAGAATGAACAAGTTTTAGTCGAATGTGTCTGACTTGATCAACGAAGAGTGTCATACTGCCATGCTTATTAAGGAGATGGACATATCTCAGCTCGTGACATATGCCAAGAAACTTGAAAGGAGAGAAGCTTAAAAGACGAAGATGGGGAAGTCTAAGAGTGCTTGCTTTGAAGGTGGGTCGCAAGGTGCTAAGGGTGGAGGAAGTGGTTGCTTTCTACAAGGCTATAAATCTTAGGGATAAGGACTATCAAATATTCCAAACAAAAGGTTCACCAATGATAGGTTGCAAACCCTAAAGTGCAAGAAGGTAATGGTAGACCAAGTTTTCCTAGGTGCCCAAAATGTGGAAGGAACCATGGTGGCAAATGCTTGAGAGACACGGGTGCATGCTATGGGTGTGGAAAATTAGGTCACAAACTTCCTGATCATCCAAATGCTCCAAAAAAGGGTAGAGATGGTCATCCCCAAGGACATGGTTCTCTTGGAAGTCAAGGGGTACAAGGGGGTCAAGAAAGAGGTGCTCCATACTATAACCAATTTTATGCTCTTTAAGGGAGGCAAGGGGTGGATGAGGCTCCCAATGTAGTCACTAGTATGTTAAAGGTTTATTATTATGATGTGTATGCTTTATTAGATCTGGGTGTCACTGTATCTTTCATTACCCCATTCATCGCTAGTAGGTTTGACATATGTCTCAAAATGTTATATGAACCTTGTTTTGTTAAGTTGGTCCCAGTGGTAAATGAATCTTTCGATGAACTTCTCGATATTCCTCCCAAAAGAGAAATAGATTTGGTATATACCTCCTCCCTAATACTCAACATTTCTCCATTCCTCCCTACCATATGGCCTGGTGGAATAGAAAGAATTAAAAGATCAATTGAGGAACTTATTGGAGAAGGTCTTTATTAGGCCTAGCAAGTCACCTTAGGGTGCACCTATGTTGTTTGTGAGGAAAAAGGATGGCTCACTTAGAATGTGCATTAACTACTTGCAACTCAACAAAGTCACCATAAAGAAAAGTACTCGCCAATGAGGATAGATACTTATTTTATCAATTGCAAGGGGCTAGTCACCTCTCAAAGATTGACCTTCTCTCCAGATACCATCAATTAAGGGTAAGGGAGAGTGAAAATCCCAAAATGGCCTTCTGAACAAGGTATGGACATTTTGAGTTCGTGTTAATGTCTTTTCGTCTAACCAATCTGCCGATAATATTTGTAGATCTCATGAATACGGTATTCAAACTCTACCTTGACATGATTGTTCTGGTATTTATTGATATTATCTTTATCTATTCTCGGAGTGAGGAAGCATACATGAAACATTTGAGGGTGGTATTGCAAACTTTGAGGGAAGAAAGATTGTTCGCCAAATTTGACAAATGCAAATTTTGGTTGAAGGAAGTTACGTTCCTTGGGAATGTGGTGTCAGGTGATGGAATCAAGGTAGTTCTCAAGAACACAGAGGTGGTGAGAAAGTGGCCTAGGGACTTGACTCCGA
Organism: Solanum medicagineum; assembly: GCA_026153255.1. Classification (NCBI taxonomy): domain Eukaryota; kingdom Viridiplantae; phylum Streptophyta; class Magnoliopsida; order Solanales; family Solanaceae; genus Solanum; species Solanum medicagineum. The sequence continues at coordinate 4,544 of JAPFFP010082077.1, read as the reverse complement.
TAGATATTAGGAATTTCTTGAGCTTAGCGGGATACTATAGGAGATTTGTAGATGGGTTCTCCTCAATTGCATCTTTTTTGGAGAAGTTGACACAAGAAGGTGAAGTTCCTTTGGACTGATGAATGTGAAAAGAGTTTTAAAACTTTAAAAGACAAGCTTACATCAGCTCCTATATTGATTCTTCTGGAAGGGTTGGAAGGATTTGTTGTTTGTTATAATGCTTCAAGGGTCGATTTGGGGTGTGTATTGATGCAAAGTGGCAAAGTCATTGCCTATGCTTCTAGGCAACTAAAGGTGCGTGAGCACAACTATCTTATACATGACCTTGAGCTAGCGGTCGTGGTAGTTACATTGAAAATATGGTGTCACTACTTGTATAAGGTATATATGGATATCTTCATCGATCACAAAAACCTCTAATATGTGTTCATACAAAGAGACCTCAATTTGAGGCAATGAAGATGGTTGGAATTTTTTAAAGACTATAACATAAGTGTATATTATCACCGCGGCAAAACCAATGTTGTTATCAATGCACTGAGTAGGGTATCCAGGAAGAATGTGGTTCACATTGATGAATAAAAGAAGGAGTTGGCAAGGGAAGTGCATAGATTGGCTAGGTGAGGAGTCTATAGAGATTCAGGTTGGATGAGGCCAAAAGTGGTGGCATGATGGTCCTAGATGATTACAAGTCTTCAATGTTTAAGGAGGCCTAGGGGCCCCATCGCTGAACCATTTCACGATACGCCAAATAGAGACTTTAGGTCACCCTTTTGTAAAGTTTTTAAGTGCTTCGTGATAATTTGGCGGGCTAAATCGGTGGATTCCTGAATTATTCGGTGAATCGCCGAAATTCCAAATTCGGCAAGCTTCGATGAAGCGATAATAAAATTTTACTCCAAACTCTAATTAAGGTAAAATTGAATGCATTGAAAAGACAATTCAAACATATTTAATTTGATATACTATGGGTCACCTAACTCATTATGCAAGATATGGCAATTTGAAGCTGACCCTTCTGTGAACTCATATTGAAACTTAGTTGATTGAAATATTTTGAACTTGGCTTGATCGGTGTCCCTTATGACCTCAAACCACATCCAACACACTTCAATTACTTAGTAAAGGACATTAACATACATCCACAACTTTGGAGTTATTGGATCACCTAATCTCATAGAATCTCACATCAAATCTCAATTGGTAAGAAAGGTTTCAATACAACCTTGTGTTAAAGAATTTTTGTGAACTTAATCCATCCTAAATATATCATTCCCATAAAAATTTGACCTTGAAACTCATATTAGAAGTTAGAATCACTTGGTATAATCTCATACGCGTAAGAAGATTGATCTGAATCTTAGCTTAGGAAATTTCAAGGTGTTACAATATCTCCCCTTTGGTATCATTCATCCTCGAATGATGGATAACTAGAGATGGACACGAGGCACAAATAACAATAAATACTTAATCAATCAACCAACCAACCAAACTCTCTAGACAATCAATTATTCAAAGTCAAGGATAAACATATCGTTTTAGATTAAGGATATGAACATTACCTTCCACTTCGTCATTGATGGGCACGACTAGAACCCCAAGACTTAATCAATTGAATCATTTAAACTTCTAGATGATCAACCTCTCAAGCCTATCATTCTATCACTTTATGGCTTCTTTGAAGTCAATATCACCACTATTGAAGGCTCCAGACCTACTTTGGTCCATTACCTTATCATCTCCCCCTTATCTCAAAGGTCACCATCCTAAGCCTATAGATCATTCTCTACGGTTATGCATCTACTCCATGACTACTCAGCTCTTCTCTTCAACATATGTACCTCACTCTCACTAATACCATAACACATCAGCATAAATCTCTTTCTAGTTTGAGCATACTCTAACTCAGCCTAACAATAACTCTTCCTCTATACCTCATCATGAAAAATCAAATTGTCCTTACTACTCTTTTGTAAAAACTCACGGGAATTGACACATCACTCTATTACTTACTTAATAGATACATAACTCTAACAACAAGCCTCAATGAACCACTACTCTCACTATCTGGTCTCTTCCTTTCCACCATCGTCCTTCTATCTCCAGCATGACTTAATTCTACTTATGATTTACAAGACTTGAAATCAGGCTCTCTCAAATGGTAAATTAAACCTTTATAGACATAACTTTTCCTCTCATGGATAACGTTGGAAACAAGTTTTTGGATAAAAGAGTTTGGGGTGCATCTTGATCTAGCTCAATGCACAATACATATGAATAAGAGCGCATTCTTTTGAATCAATCAACTCAACACACTAGCCTGATGCAGTTTCTGTACCATTCTAATTACTTTATACAGAGGAACTTAATGGTAAAGGTCTAAACATTATTGTTTCTACCACATCATAGATTAGACATTGTCGAAAGGTTTAGAATAATGCATGAATCATTGTAGGTTTCTTAGAAAATGGCTCTATCGCACGGTTCAGAATCTAAAAGAAGGAAAACATCTCTTAAATATCAATAGTCCCTCATTTATAGAAGTGGGGCCCTCACAATCATAAATAAGATCCTATAGACACGGCTTCATAGACATCCTAGGACACTTGACTTTGTGCTTTAATACCAAGTTTGTCATGCCCTGAGGGGTACCCTAGACGTGACCGACACTTAGAACGATTATTGATCCCCAAGAGAACTATTTGACTATTCAACTAGCAGAAGACTCAATGACACAAAATAAAGTACTCAAGTGAGCAGGCAAATCATCATATAAAATAGTTTTCAAATATACTTATCATAGAAATATCTCAACATTTCAATTTATATTAGTAACAACAGTTCACAAAAATTGACTATGAAAGGAATATAAACTCTATTCTAACTCTGTTTGACTCAGTCGTTGAAGTCTCTATCAACTCATAAGAAGGTGTTAAGATAGGTTCAAGGCTACCCCAACAAATTACTAAGAGAAGACAACTCAAAATAATAGATTCCTCCAGAAGCAAGGAGGTCTCACCACTGTCTGAAACTCAATAGATCTTTAACGAATGTATGCTGAGAATCTCTAAAATTTGTATCTGCATCATAAAATGATGCAACATCGAGTGATGTTAGTATGTGGAATGTATGGTATGTAAATGACTGAATATATAAAAGTCGAGAGAAAACTCAATGATAAGACCAAAGCACAACTCAACCAATATGTTATGCAAGTTTAAAAATTAATATAAAGTAATACTTTTCAAATCAACTCGATCATATACAATTCCATTAAGCCAAATTCCATTACCATCATTTGGGGGTTTCTTTAACCGACAACCATCATCATATGAGCGAGTGATGATGTAATGATTTACATTGTCATTGCTGTAATCGTCCAATACCTTGCCAAAGTAAGAGACGATTCATCTCATTGGATTCACAAATTAAGTCCTTTTTTGGGACAAGAGTCGCCCGAATTAACGGTACAACTATCCTACACTGGCTATATAATTTATGGGGTCTGAGTTCTTTCGACTCTTACCCAAATCGGTGCTAATACTTCTCCCAAGACATATGCTCATATGTATCAACATTTCAAATTATCTCATCAAGTCTCAATGGACCTTTTCATCAATTCAATTTCATCTCAATTCATCCATACTTTCAACTACAAATTATATGCTCTTTCATAAAGATAAATACTCTTCAAATGTTATGCATATCTCATCAAAACTCTTTTCTCAAAATAATATTTGACTCAATGCTCAAACTTCTTTAAAATCAATGTTCATGCTCTTTGAAACTCTTTAAAATATGTAAATATATAATACTAATTCAAATTGCTCTTTTCATCAATGCATAAAAACCATCATCTTTACTCAAAATATACGTAATCTTGATCTAGAATAATAATTTATTTAATGCGTGAAAATCATAAATCTCAATATCAAACAATGTGTGGGAAAGTCATGATCATTAACTCAACTATGATTCATGAGAAAAATCATGAACAATAATTCCAACAACGAAATAATAATAACTTCAACACATAATTATATAAAACTCAATAGAAGAAGAGTTGACTCAATTGAAATTTGAAAACTAGATTTTTACTCAATTCAATATTCATTAAAACTAGAAACTTGATGTGGGGCACATGGACGAACTCAATTCAAAGCTATGATAGCCTTACTGTAAGTACTCATTAGGTTGTTTTGAGTATTAGAGTTTTTATTCTATATATTACTCGCCTCGTAAATTTCAAATAGGTATTTTGGAACTATTCGATAACTAAGGTTATTTAATTACGGGGTAATTTTAGATAACTAATATAATTAATGGGTTAAAGTGATAATGTAACACCCCAAATTTTTTTTAAGCTAAGACTGAGCCATTCTTCATAGGATATAGCATGTTAGTTGAGGATTCTTAGTTGAGCATAGATGTTAAAGTCAATTTCTTAGTATGGGAATAGAATTGGAACTGATATGAGGTCGTAGTTCTAATGTATGATTTTATAAAAGTTAGGTGAACCAATGACTTGTAAGTTATATATATGT